>SNQJ01S0254854.1:0-12603 GCA_010110895.2 Picea sitchensis | reverse complement strand
CATAAAGCTTAGATAATGTATCCAACATTTCCTTTCTAAGTGGAAGAAACTGTGACTTGTTAAAAGGCATTAAAAATGCAGAGTGATTGTTGTTGCACCAGCATTGTATGCAGCTTTTCCTATGTATGCAACTATTAGGCCTTTTGGTTTCATAGGATCAGAGGAATTGTTTGAATCATATATTCATATAAGCATTTGGAACAATGTTTTTGTTGTGAATGTCTTGCATGTTCCTACTTTGCCTGTAAGGAACACATGCATGGGACTGTTCATGTTCAAGCATTTTTTAAGAGCAATATCCTTTACAATTGTTTGTTGTTCACGATTCAACAGACGTCTTATTCTGTGGTATTTATTATTTTCAATTAGGAAAGGATGCTTTGTAACTTGAAAACCAAGATTGATACGTTTTTCACTTCCATCCGCTGGAGGATGAGGCAAATCTCCTTGTAAGTCATAGGACTCAGAAGCAGTTCTAGTTGTTTTTGGGTCTCTGAATGTGTCATCATGATCGCCAAGGTTTTCTAGGTCATTAAGTGCAACTTCTAGATCACCCCATGTTGGATTAACATTGTAGGTAAATCTAGTTTCATTGATGTGCATCATAGTCTTAGACGCAACATACGCAGCCTCCCATGTACATAATTTATGCATTAATGTCTCTTCATTTTCATCGAACAGAACATACAACAATAGTTTTTCTCTACAATAGTTTTCATAGTCACAATGTTTGTTGTCTTTGACAAATTGTATGACAAAGGGTTTTTTTATTTTTGATATGGGTGCACCATTTTTTTTGTAATGCGATATGAATTCTGCTAAGCAGATATGCCTAATAGGATATGGACATTGGATGTAATAATCAATAATAGAGTGACATACCACATCCTCTAAATTGTCGGGCTCTTGTTGTAGCAAAACCGGTGGTTTAAGGACAAATGTGTGTTTTTCAAATGGAGATGTGTTTATGAAGACACATTTTCTTGAACTACAAGTGAGGGGCAAGGAAAGTGCAATGTGAACTACTTGCTGAGAAGACATTTGTTGAAGATTAAGCAATGTATTGCCAAGTGTGTGTATCATTTGTATGGCATCAATATGACTTCTTTCATGTTCTTTGCGTATTTTTCTGAATGCACTTTTCATAGATTTTTCAATCTTCATCATATACGAGGTACAGTATGATGTTGTAGCATATGCATTCAACACGTACTGCACATTTGTATTTTCTTTCCACATAACTGGCATATCCTTGGAGAAACTGTTGTTCCAAATATGGGAGAGTTTTAGTTTAAGGAAAAGTGTTGGTTGCCTAAGCGTACATTGTATGGCTTGGATGTACTCATCTTCTGAAAGATTTACCTGTGTCAAGAAGGCATCAAAGCTCATCATTTCGTCAAATCCCCCTTCTTCTAGAAATGCGAACAAGGACTTAGATTTCTCAACAACAACATTTTCCTCTACACTAACTGGCTCTATGATTCTTGTAGCTCTCATTGGCGGCATGACAAAGTTGTATTTGCAATGTGAGTTTTTTCGTTTTCTACAACTTCTTGTATGGTAATGTCTATGGACTTTCTCAAGTTCTGGATCCAAATGATCTGTGTTGCATGTTATGTAATTATCCACAAATTGTTCGATCTCTGAATTGTTATCGGATCCATACACTGGTGCATCCTCTATCCACAACAGTGTGTGGTCATGTTCATTTCCCCTATTCTGGAATTCAGTGACAAAAAAGGAGTCTGATATTTTTCCAAAAAACGTTTCATCATGGCATATCAACTATCTCAAAGAATTTATTCTATGTCTATAGTATCGAGTACGTGTCACTAGGTCTTTTCTTATGAGGTAGTCAATGTCACTATTTTCCAGTGTATCAGTTTCTTTTTTACGTTTCTTGTTCTTATGCAGGTCAAATACCGCAGCCACCAATGGATCCCAGTAGTGCTCTGCACTTGTAAATGTGAAGAAAAATGTTGGCGGGACTAATTGTCGGATCATTGCAAAAATATATTTTTTGTTTTGTTGCAAATAGTCAGGAGAGGTGCGGATGTTTTTGAAATCTATGTATCCAATATCAGATTTCAGAATTTTTTCTAGGTTAACTTTGTACTTCACATCCTTCGCAAACAACTTTCTTCCTTGTAACTGGCCTTTTCTTATTCGGACCCACATGCAGGATAGAACTTGCTCGATTATTATGCGCATTGTCTTGAAAAACAAATTTGTTATGTGACGGGAGAAGCAACTGCTTGAATGTAGCAGCGCCCATTGAACTATTTTATGATAACTTAATCGTTTTGTAATATCAGTGCCACATGGATCTCCATAGAAGAGTGTTGGAAATTTCATTTCCTCAGCGAATTTGTCCTTGAATATTCCAAGTGGACGCTGCCCCTCAGCAGGTGCAATTTCGACAATTTTGTCTTGCAAGTCATGAATGCACTGTGAATCAGTGAATCCATGCACCAATGTTTCAGCAGTTGTTTCATTGTTTGATTCATCACTTGCATCAAAATCACTAGGATTTTCAAGAGTATCTGCAGATTTTCCATGTTCTTCTGCAAGAACACTGTTCTAGTTGGCATTTATACAAATTTTATATGCTTTGTACAGGGCTCTAGAACATAATTCCTTTAATGCTTTCATAACAGCATGCACACACACTTTGCCTGTCTGATAGGTATTTTTGTATCGCAAGCATCTTTTCAGAGCCACAACGATTGTAATTGTATTGTTAATAGATTGCGGCAATGCTTTTTGCGCAACATCTAGCTGACTAGGCACATTAATAATTGATCCTGTTAAGCCCATCTAGGGTCATTTATAGCCCCAAGGTCTGATTTGGGCAAATGCAATTTGCAGAGACACAAGTCTCTCCTCGAGTTCCGTAAGTGCACTTACATCTGCTAGTGTTGTATTACATCTTATTCAGTTAGGGATTGCAAATTGTGGCAGTTTTCCATTTTCAAGCGATCGTTTGCCTGGAAGACAAACTTTCGCATTGGAAAATAGTTTATCCTGGGCTGTTAAGCGGAGGTATTCTTCTTGCAAATTAAGCGTGAAAGACTTACTGTTTTTTGAAAAATTCAATTGTTCACAAATTGCACATGCAATGGAAGGAGTGTCTTTAATTTGTTTCATGTAGTTTTGTCTTGCATTTTTCTTTCGCAGGGAAGTAATCGTAGAAATTGTTTCCTGGTTTTCATTGCTACTAATGCATGGTGTTTCTTGTAGATCACGAATTTGTACAGTTGCATCACCATTTCGGGATATGCAATCGCACCTGTTTATGCTTTGTTCTACACGAACAAATTTCTTTACATTGTCATATGTGAGTTTCTCTCTAAAAGGAAGTGTAGCAATGTATTTTTTTCTCTTGCGCATGACCTTTTTCAAGTTGTGCTAACTTAGTCTATGTTTCTTGCCCAAGGGCAAGATGAGCTGGTGGCAACTGGGATGAATTTCACTTTCACCCAGTTTCTGAGAAACTACGTTACATTTTTTGTTCAAGGTCTCTATGACCTTATCAGAAGTCAGGTGAATTTGACGAATAATTTTTTTCAAATTGTGATAACTTACTCTACGTTTTTTTGTCTAAGCCGTCTATGGCCTCATCACAACTATCATGAATTTTACAAGTATTTTTTTTGTTCAAGCCCTGTCTGCCCATATCGCAACTAGGAGGACTTTCATTTTCACAAAAAAGCATTCCACGTGTATGAAAATTCAATGTCGTTTGGGTGGCATGGACAGTCAACCCTAAACTACTGATATGTGCAAGAAAAGGTTCATAATGGATATGTGTTGTATATGTTTTCAACGAAAGGATGTCAATTGTTCGATCGCAATTTGAATCAATAACCCAGGAATGGACAGTGGCATCTGGCAAGGGAAACCACACTTGGATATTAACCCTGAATATGACAGACAACCATTGCAAACAGAATCTACAACCCTCTATATGCTCTTTTTCATATGGAAGCACCATGTTCACAAGGTATTCCTACCAACATCCAAGTACCGACATATTTTCTATGAGATATGGGCAAAGGTGTTGATGCAAGCACCTAAAATCCTATTGTCTACCACCTATAATTGCATTTCAAAAGGACTGTATAGTGTAAAGTCACAGTGACTGAACATCGAATTCTATTGGTACCAAACAACAAATTGCATTGAACAGACTATCTCCATAGCTAGACACAACATTTGTTGCCAGCTGTAAACCATGGCAATCTATGCCATGCAAAATCCCTTTGCATTACGATTGAAGGTCTTTTCAAATAACAAACAAGTAGATATGAGGACCTTCTATATTGCATATGGGAATTTTCTATACACCAGTGGTTCATAATGGCCACTGAGGGCATTGGCATCATGGAACAAGATGCAATATGGATTGTTAGATGCAGTTTTATTGAATAGTAGATATCTTGTTTTTCTTGTCAATGACCAAATGGCAACTAATATATTCAACCAGTTAGATAGCCATCGTATATAAAATGTATCTCCCCAAAGTCCCCTCTCATGCGAAGGCAGAACTGGAGATGCAGACAACCGCATTTTTGAAAAATACGTAGTGACATCTTGTATTCCATGCAATTACCGAAGAAAATCAGATTCCAGTTCGTATTCATAGGACTGCAAAGCCTTGGCATCGCCATTTTTAAAATAGGTAAAGAAATAATCTATCAATCCATTGTGCAGCTCGGTCGATGAATAACGGAAATGCAATAGAACCTGGAATGTATCAAAAAGACAATCCCCAACAGTATACGAGAATGCATCCAATCTAAAAAGCGCATTGCTATGCAAAACCACGTCAATGTTGTCATGTACAATGGACTATGCAGCTATTTCTTACGAATCAACATCTATTACCTCGTTCATCTCTTCAATTGTCACTTTGAAGCTATTTTCTACATAGTTTCACTTTCTATGAAAACAGAGAAAAGCAGGAGAAAAAAATAAAAGGTAGCAAAATAGAAAAAAAAAACAAAGAAGGGCACCAATTCTCGTATGTATCTTTGAACCTTCTTCTTTTCAACTTCAATCCCCCCTAGTCCCCACAACAGATGATAAGAAAACAGAGAAATAAATAAAACAATAACTTTACTCAGCAGAAATAGAACAGGTAGACACAGTGTTCCCACCCACAGAATGAAAGCATACCCTGCGTACAAACCTCGCCCGATGGTTCCCTCTTCTAATGGCTCCCAACTACTTTTCGTAAAGCCCTCTACATTGCAAGACACATGCTTTCCAGGAATAGAAACTAAGAGCACAGACAAAGATGGTGGGACTGCCACCATTGAAAAACAACAACAACAGGGAAATTTACCCATCAACAAAGGACGACAAGAGCTTAGCCCCAAAAACTGCAAACCGCAACAACAGGTCCAACAGCTTGCAAAGTTGAAAAACAACAAACCAGTGAACAACCACGAAGAGCTCGAACTGCAATTGCAGGACCTCAACTTTTCAAAGTTGAATCAAACAAGAACTAGAACCATGGAACAAAGCACCGAATAAGGATCGAACACTCGAGCACTGATGCCGACCATGAACGAAACTGTATTGCAACTCATATGTACAATAATCATTTAACACTGCCAAAGTTCTTAGGTAAACAGTTAAGACTGCCAGGACCGTCGAAGGGCTTAGGCATGTGCAAGCATTTAAGAAAATATGCAGTGCAGCAAGCCTGTTCTCTCGAAGCACGCAACAACAAAGAAAAAATTAGACATAGTAATATGGTAGAGAATGTATTCTACCCAGCAGAAAATGCTAAGGGAGACATTCAAACTAATGCTAGCATTAATCCACCGTCGACCAATGCATAATAAAATATATAATTCAAAAAGACCATATACTACCAAATACTTTGGACAAGTCAAGATATTTAACATTGGGAATAGCGAAGGCTGCAATAAGACCTCCAATCCTTTGTCCAATCAGATCTTGACAAACATGATATTTTTTATTATATTAAAATCAATGTCTTCACTTCCCTTGTTCCAACAATAGACAATATGGAAATATTTCTGGTCAATGCACAATCTAATACCAGGTCAACGATTTATCGATCGCTATAGTCCCTCTACACCTATAGTAGGGACTAATATCTACAACCTAATTCACTATTACCTTTTTAAATAATAAAACAAATCAAATACTATATAAATATAAATTGTTTTATAAAATGTCCATGCAATTTGGTTTCTATTTTGTTTTTTTTTAATTTGCTCAATCATTAGAGTATCCACTATACTATAAAATTTCTAAATATGGCAAGCACCTAAAATGATTTTTTTACACAATTGGATAAGACTAGAAAGAACAATATAAATTGTTTTATAAAATGTCCATGCACTTTGGTTTCTATTTTTTAATTTACTCAATGATTAGAGTATCCATATCCTATAAGATTTCTAAATATGGCAAACACCTAAAATTATTTTTTTATAAAATTTGATAAGACTAGAAGGAACAACTTATACTTTTGACTTCTTATAGCCCTAACAACATGGAACTTCTTACATTCCATTACTATTTCGAGTAAGCAAATAAGAGGGTAAGAGATTGAAGGGGGTAAGGAAAGTGATTGAAGAGGCCCACTTCTTATATATGTATTTTTTCGGTTTGCTAATCGTTTTATTATTTTAAAAAACCATATTATAACGTTTTATAATATAAGATTTTTTGTGGTTAAAAATTCGTTTAGTTAGATTTTTTTATATTATATTATTTTTGTGGTTAAAAATTAGTTTAATTTGTTATTTTTATAATATATGATTTTGGGTTTTAAAAAACCATATTATAACGTTTTATAATATATGATTTTTTGTGGTTAAAAATTACTTTAGTTATATTTTTTATATTATATTATTTTTGTGGTTAAAAATGAGTTTTATTTTTAATCATGATCGTTTTATAATATATGATTTTTTGTGGTTAAAAAATTGTTTAATTAGATTTTTTATATTATATTATTTTTGTGATTAAAAATGAGTTTAATTAGTTTTTTCTATAATATATGATTTTGGATTAAAAAGTAATTTAACTTTTATGATATATAAGATTTTTTAAACCCAAATTATGATTTTGGATTAAAAACTACTTTAACTTTTATGATATATAAGATTTTTTAAATCCAAATTATTTTATAATAAATGTAATTTTTGTGTTTTTAATTAAAAATCAAGTTTTAAAATTTTGTAATATATTTACTTATTTTTATAAATTAGTTTGATATTTTATAATATTGATAATAATTATTATAGTTTAGAAACTGATTTTGGATTATGAAATCTTAAAAGAAGGTAAAGGATTATTTGATATATTTTAAAATTTTATGTAAATGTAAGAAAATATTAAGCAAAAATGTTTATAGATTTTCATAATTTTGATGAGGTAACATGTTTAGGAAAGTCATTAGTGTTATAAATATTTTAAAATTAAAATTTAATGTGAGAGTATACATGATATTTCAAAAAATGTGTTTTTAATTTTTAATTAGTTGCATGTGTGGGGAAGATGTGTGATTCGTTTGTGTTCAATTTGGACACATGACACTTTTAAAAAAATTATAAAACATTAAATAAATAAATAAAAATATACATTTTAGCAAATAGATTGCAATCATTCCTCACAACCACCTAAACTAAACCCAATTGACAAATATATTATATTTTTAATAAATGTATTATATATTATAACTCAAACACAACACATACATTTAGATATGCAATTTATTTGATGTGATTATAACAATCCATGTGTATATTATATGGCTCTCCTTTAAGTTGTGCATTCATGTGTTAATTAATGGATGAAAGTTTACGATTAGGTACGTCTTGGGATCCATCTAGATTCCTTATGTGTAATATAGGAAAAACACATTAGGAAAAGATTTAGATAAATAATATAATAGTGTAATATAGGAAAAACACATTAGGAAAAGATTTAGATAAATAATATTACTATATGCTCAAATTTAATCATTTCAATTCAAACCACAAAATCATATTTAAAAGAAATATTTTTGAAAAAATAAAACGTAATTATGTTATATTTTTAATTAATTTGTTAAAAATAAATTTTAAAAATTAATAAATTTTAAATATAAATAAAAATTATACAAATTATATATATTTGGAAATGGGGAGTCTAGCAATAACTTTATTTTATGTTTCACATTTTTTTTTGGGTAGTATCCCTTTAGGATCCTTGAACACTCTTCTGTATTCTTGTAGCAATTTCTCTAACTGATGTTTTTGCTCTTTAGTACACCCCTCCAAGGATGCCTTTACTCTCATTGACTCAATTGGTTTTTTATTAAAAAAAGCTAAACATATTTCTTATTAGAACTAATCAACTTCTTGGCTTGGTTGGCAGTTACCAATGAGATCTTTGACTTGATTTTATGTGTGTTAATGATGTAGGACTTGCCATCCTTGATCAGTCGGTACCAATTGGCTCTCCACATGAAGATTACACCCCTCACATACATGTAGGGATTTCCAAACACTACTCCACATACATAAAGGGGTACTACGTTCAATTCCACTTCATCAATAAAATCAACACTTACAACAAATTTAATCTTACATTGTTTCATTACCTTTATCTCTGCATCCTTGTTTACCCTACCCAATGGATAGGGGCTAGGATGTCTGTGAACCTACAATCCAAGCTTGCTTACCAGATCCACTTTTATGAGATTAGCTTGTGAACCAAAGTCAAATAGAGCATCTATCTTGGTCTTCTTGACCTAAATCTTGATGTGGAAGAGCTTGGACATATCCTTCTCTTCCTGGTGATGAAGGATACTTAGATTCGCCTCCTTCTGCATAGATGTGCATACAATATTTTCATCCACATCTAAGTTAATTTCAACCTGATTACTTGAGTCTATGGCTAGAAGGTTCTTTTTCTTTCTGTCCTTCTTGTGATTCTTTGGGTTCATCTCTGGAAGTAGTTTCCAACATTTTTCCTCTGTTTGGCCATCGATGTTGCAATGATTGCAATGGTTGATGGGATATTTAATCTAATATGCAGTGGTTGTTGTCTTCTTATCTTTTCCCCATTTCCACTTATTCTTCCTCTCCTTGGAAGATTCCTGGTGCTCTTTCTTATTCAAACCACTTGGTTGCCCTTTTTTTTTGCCTATGTTTTCCAGGTATTGTACATGTACACACGCCTCATCCATTGTCCTTGGCTTGAAGAACATCACCTGCTTCTGTAGATGACTATGTAAACCACCCATATACTTAAGGAGTACATGTGGGTTCTTGGGAGAGATACCTAGCAAGATGACCATCTTTCTGAATTCACTAGTGTACTCATATAAGATCTGCCCATGTCTCTTCCTGAAGTAGTGCCACCACATCCATTGGTCCTCTACATACCTGATAGGATAGAAATGGGACTTGATGAGGGTTTTGAAGTCCTCCCACCTAGTTATCAGTGGATCACCCTCTAGCCTAAGTGTTTTTGTGTGTATTTCCCACCAGGTTAAATCATGACCCTCTCACTTCAATCTATTGAATGAAATAGTATTTCCTTCATCTATATGGTGAACGCTAAAATAAACTTCTAATTGTTGCAACCAATGATTTAATTTTAATGCATCAATCTCACCCTGGTATGGCTTTATGTCCACTTTCACTTCCATCTTGAATACAAAATGTGAAGGGTTAACAACACTTAAACTTGGCTACTCTTTCTCAAATCCTTTCTATGACTCCTTTCCTAAGTCTTCTCAATCTCTCAATTTCCCCTCCAATCTGATCTATGAGTTAGAGCCTCCATCATCTTCAAATGGTATGAGCTTGTTTGATAGAGTCGCCATGATGAGGTTCATATTGTGACTACTGTCAACAACTTGCGCTTCCAGCTACTCAAATCTCTTCTATTGGCTCTCAAGGGTTATTATGAACATACTCATCTTCCATGGCTAGGGTTTTTGTGACTTATCTTTAAGTTGATTCATGGATCCTACAACTTCCCACAAATACCCAAAATAAAAACCTACTCTAATACCAATATGATCTGTAAATATTCTTGGATATTCCAATAGAACAATTTGTCACAAAAAATCTAATAAGATACTGGAAATATTTACTATTAAGGTTATTTTTCCTTTATATCACCAGAATATTTAGTTACTAATTTTCTTCTTATGCATGAAATAGATAAAATGCAGGAAATAGAGAACAATAAAATGAAATCACACCATCCACAAATAAACACAATATATGACATGGGAAACCCAATACGAGAGAAAACCCAGCTAGAAGGTGAGTATTCTCTACTCTCTTTTCTCTGGTATAGAAATGATGCAAGTACAAAGAAAGAAGCATTCTTTGTGTAGTTTCCTTTGACCTGTGGCCTGTATAGATGCTACAAAATCTCTCCTCCTCTATTATTCTCACAGAATAGCACTCTTATATGTTTTTCTCATCTATGAAACAAAATACAATGCAAAATAATGGAACCCCCTCTCCTCCTTGTGGCCCAATATTTAACATAGCTCGATAGCCATCTAGGCATAGGTTTTTAACTTCCTCAACCCTCAATTGTGATAGGGTTTTGTACCTTCTACAATCTTCTAAAAATTACATATGTGTCTATCCCCATCTGCATGAGTGACGGGGGTTGACGTGGCATCCTCACATAGCGTGGTGGTCAACACGATAGGTCAACTCGCGAGAGGCATAACTTTTGCATATGAACTCTGATTGGCGCATGATCTGCATTGTTGGAAAGGTCTCAAAGTGTACATAATCAAGGGAGTGAGAGCAAGCTATAAACACTATAACCAAAAAAATATGATATTTAATGCCCCAAAATGGCCCTAGAAGGTTCTGGACCCCAATTTTCCAAATTGGGACCTTCCACTAAAATGGCCTTGCAAGCTAATTCCTCCAATTTTTTCCACTTCGAAAGGATAAAGATAGATGAAAAATAATATAATTATCCAATCTGGATCATATTTACAACATTTTTGTGGGTCTTTAAACTTCAACACATTTTTTGGGCCCTTCCCATGGATTTTTGGAGATTTTAATGACATTTCTATCTACAAAGACCAAACCTACCAAACATGTAGAGCATAGAATAATATTTGTAGTGATCCAAAGAATGCCCAAAATGAATTTCTTATGTGAAATATAAGGCCGAATAAGTTGAGGCACCAACTAGGCTCCCTAGAGTCTACAATCCTTTTTTCACCTTGGCTCCAAGGGTTAGAGTCTTAGGGTTTTCGAACTATGATAAAAATTAGTTTCATCCTCAAAGGGTAAGAAAGAGTTGGGGGTGGGAAATCAATTGTAACAAAATAAGGTTAAAGGTGGCCTTAACTCTTAGAACAAATGATGGAGTAAAGATAATCATCCTCAAGAAAACTAGTGAAATTAGCATGCAAAAAAGAAGAACACGAAGTCAAAGAAGGACATGCACAAGTGGTGTGACACCAACAAAATCCCTTAGAATAACAATAATGAATATCATACTAGATAGTCATTACTTGATAATATAAAAGCCTCAAACTCCGATTCAATATCGATATTATGATATCCCATAGATAAGGGAAATTGATCGTTTTTGTGAAACTAGTATCACCATTGTCACCGAAAAGCTCCAACCATAGGAACAAGAGGAGATTGAGAAAGGTTAGCACCTCTTCCACTCACAAATGTGGGTGAAGAGAACATTGTTGCATTTCATTGTTGATAGTGGTAGCTGAAAGACATTGATATCAACATAGGTAGTCAAGAAGATGAATTTCCCAATGATGCCACACCTACAAGCATGCACCATTGGTAGGCTGAGGAAAAGATGATACATTTACATCAATTAGTATTTCATTTTTTAACACAACATCAAACACTTCAAAGATTAGGTATTATGTGATATTTCCCACTTGAAGTTTGTGATGTTTTTTTAGTACAACCATATATGTGGAATCATCGTGTTGTTAACTAGTATATGCCTTGTAGTGTCATTATCACTCTAGGAGATAATCTATATAGGATACCAAACGTAGTCATTACTACAATAGTATATATGATCACTACTAAGTAGTGCAAGAAGATAATATCTTAGATAGGGAGTTTTTTCCTCTTCACATTTCAATGAGATAGAGAAAATAAAATCATTGCGACCACCAATGCATTGACAAAGGGTCCCTCGATGTAGTAGAGACAAGTAGATTAATGAGTGGAAGAATATAAAGGCATATTTACCTCACCTGTAGGAGTACCTCTATGCTTTCATGTAAAGCATGCAATTGATTTGACATCGGTTTCTCATTTTTCAAATGGCCTTATATACAAATGCCCTCTTCTAGAGAGTAAGAAGATCAAATGTTGAGTTCAAGAGATAATATAAAAAATCCACATATAACTAAGCTCCTCACCCTACAAGAGCCCTATTTTGTTGGTTCACAAGAAGTATGGAACATGATGACTCTCTATTGAGTACAAAACCTTGAACAAAATCATACTTAAGAACTCATACCCCATCTCCCAGAGTGATGATCTTACCAATCAATCCAAAGGTGCCAAGGTTTTCTACAAGATTGATCTTAATTCA
>SNQJ01S0254849.1:0-12153 GCA_010110895.2 Picea sitchensis | reverse complement strand
AGAGAGAGAGAGAGAGAGAGAGAGGTATTATTCCCGTTCAAAACCGCAGAGATATAATTTCAAAACCGCAGAGAACTAGTATGCCCATTCCAAACCGCAGAGAAGTAGTATTCCCATTCAAAACCGCGGAGAAGTAGAATTATGTTTCATAAAGGAAGGACCTAGAAATTTCTTTGGTGGACGTAGCCCACACTGGGTGAACCACGTATATCTGTGTCTCTATTGTATTGTGTATCTTCTGTGTTTTATTTCCACATTTGTTTGATTTTATTTCTCTGTGATCCTTTTTTTCTAACAACCGGTATCAGATTGAAGGTTAAATCGCATGAAAAGAGGGTTCCTAGTTCGAGTGGGAGCAATGGAAAAAGATGGAAATTTTAGGGTCGAGAAATTTAACGACCAAAACTACCAATTATGGAAGATGTTGAGGGAAGATTATTTATATCAGAAGGATCTATTTCTACCATTGGGTGGTGTTAATAACAATTCTTGTACTGGGCATAAGAGTATTCAGGTCTGCAAGTTGCGCGAGAAGTGCCCAAGCGCGGCACGGAAAAATCCCGTTTCAGGCTTCCAAGCAAGTAAGCTGGCGAAATTATATTGTCGACGGTCCAGATTCATCCATAGGAGCAGATCGACGATCAGTGGGAAATCGTGGTTAGAAGAGTTGCGCTAAGATTAGCGTGATGGATAGCGCCTATATTGCATGTAGGAAAAGACAACAGTCGTCCATCCAAAGGACGCGTGGCGCGAGATCTAATCGCGACGAAATTTCGACATTCAGGAGTTCGAGGGGTGAAGGTTCCATGTTGTTCTACATCTTGAAACCCCGAATCCCGAAAGCGTCGAAAGTCGGGCCTACAGCATCACGGAGCAGTCTCAACCGTCCATCCAAAAGGAACACGTGGTGCGTGATTAGGCCCCTCGCCTTTTAGCCCATCACGACTCCGACGCACAAGGAGCCGCTCTTTTATATCCCCAAAACACGAAGTAACAGGAGCGTCCAGGACCCGGGCCCATAATATCACCGAGTGAGTTCAGGACTGTCAGATCTGAGAGGGACGCGTGGTGCCAAACTAAGCCATCTCGACGCTTCGCTCATCGAGACTGTGATGAGAAAGGATCAGCCCCTTCCTATTCACGAACGTCGAAAGTGTCTTTTAAAATAAACATAGGGTCACAGCTCGTGGTCACTTGGAAAATAAAAAGAGTTGTGCAAGAGGGGCCAAAGACGTCGAGTTCAGTCACAGAGTGGGTCATCGTGATCTCCAGGTGCCGTCGGATCTGATTTTGATCCTATTTCTCGCTTGGAGTAAATGAAGGTGAGAGGGGGTGGTTAAAACCTCTCCTCACTCATTTAGTGTGAGGTATGGAGGATCTGGCAAGCTGTCTTCCCGAGAGGGTCCTGTGTACCATTTTTTCCAAAGAAGCCATACCGAAGTCCTCGACTAGACAGAGAAGTCTGCACATGCTAACTCGGCACTTAATGGCTCAGCTACTCCCCTTACAGGAGCCATGCACAATTAAGGTGGCACCTAACGAAGAATATCAGTCCGAGTTTGACTAAAGCGACACCACGCCTTGGATGACTGAGAACGCCTCTGTTAGGCAAATTTTCCTGAGTATATAGACTCAGTCCTTGTATTTTGTAATTATCAATCGTTGAGCGAGGCTCCCGGTTGTAAAACTTTAATGAAGCATTGTTATTCTGGTTATGCATGGACTCTTGAGACTTCTTGCCTTATGAATGTCAGTTTCCTTCACGTCTTTGTTTACACTGTGTTAGAACAGCTCGGAATTGGAGGATCCAGTCGAGTTGTAACTGTTATAGGATGATGTAGGTTGGATCACTGTAACAGTTGCATTATTTCTAATCAGTCTCTGTGATTTTCTTTGTGCTGAATGACTTGGAATTGGAGGATCCAGTCAAGTCCCCCTTTCAGTTTCTCGAAGCCTTGAACCAAGAGGATCTTGCATTCAGAGTTTTTCTTCTACAAACTGCTAAAAGGCCTGTTGCCTGAAGTAGTTTTCTCACTCCTCTCCCAATTCTTCCACCTACTCATCTTTTAATCAACTCACTGACTGAAGTTAGATCAAGACCTCCTTTGTTCCTTACATACCAGACTCAGTTCCTGAGTTAGAGTGATATCTTCCCGAGTCTCTACCCATTTGATCACCCATTAAAACTATCGTGACACAAAACTGATGGGAATTGGGCTCTGCTTTTGCAAGCAATCCAGGAGTGACTTCTAAAGCTAACATTTCTGGTGTCGTTGCCAGGAACGAAGTTGAAAATTTTCCCCGGGATTGAACGAAATTGGGCCTCTAATTCGGAAGGTGCATCAGGTATCAGAGCCCTTGAAGATTGCTATTGTGCACCTGGTGACTCCATTGTGACGACTCCACTGTGGTGAACCTACCGTATTAATTATGGCTTTCAAAGGCAAGCACACGTGGTCCCATCCACAGTTGCCTCTAGCTTCACTTGAAACTGATCTGGAGGTAGTTCTCAGAAAAGGAAAGGCCTCTGAAGGAGAAGCTTCCACCGCCAAACCATGTAATCCACCATATCCTTTTGTAGGAACTCCTTTTCCTCCTCCTTAGTTTCTTGACAGATTTGTTTATGAATTTTCCCGTTTCCTAAATTTCGGGAGTGTTCCTGCTGAGTTTTCCTCTCCTGGTCTCGGATCGGAAGGACAACTCCTTGTCACTCCCCTCTCCCCTGAAACTGTACCTTGGCGTAGACCTAGGACCACAAAAGATTTCCCCACTCCTCCTCTTGTTACTGTTGTCATTTCTGTACAAAGAAGAGCATCCGATGACTTAAGCCCATTAGCCTCCTCCCTAAATCCCCTATTGTTTCCCATTCCACTCAAAGGCTCATTCCCGATATCCCCCGTTCGCACTCCTTCTCCTCCAATTTCTCCTCCACCTAATATTCCTATGGCTGGTGCTAATCCCCCTCTAAATAGAATGGATGCCATAGTTGTTGCCCAATATGCCCCCTTAATCCTACCCCATCCTATGAATCCTCTCCCTGCTGGAGATTACTTGAAGTATATGCCCAAGTTCACTGGGGAAGGAGATATAACTGCGGAAGAGAACTTGGCTGCTTTCTACAGTTATGTAGACAACCTGAATATTGAAAATGAATATGTCTAGATGAGAGTTTTCATCTAGAGTCTGGATGGCAAGGTGAGGAAGTGGTTTAGAGGATTGACCCCCGCATCTATTGCTGGAATTGAAGCTTTGGATAGTGCTTTCCTGAGGCAGTGGGAAGATAGGAAGGATTTCATGTATTACATGACCGAGTTTGGGTCTTTGAAGAAGATGGAAGGAGATTTTGTCTCTGACTTCTCCAAAAGATTCAATAAGATGTATAATAAAATTCCTGCTAAAATAAAACCCTCAGAAGCCTCGGCCAAGATTTCTTATGCTAGTGCGTTTGGCCCCAATTTTTGTCTTTTATTGAGAGAAAGAAGAGCCACCTTCTTAGCTCAAATGCAAGATGCGGCCATAGAGGTGGAATCTAATGTATTAGCAACTGACAGACTGAGGAACAAGGCTGACGCAGATAGGAGAAAGGGAAGATATGAAGCCTCGACTTCTGGCCCATCGGTGCCCCACCCTCAAGTGGATGAACTGACCAAGATGGTGAAGTCTTTGACCGCAGAGATGGAGAGAATGAAGGTGGAGGGGAGGCAAGCATACAAAGGCCCTCAAAGCACTGAAAAAAAAGGAGGTTTCAAGAGGCCAAACAATATGGCTCCCTTGACTATGCAAAGAGAGAGAGGAAGAGATAGAGAAGACCAGAAAATGCAGGCCCCTTTTCAAAACAATTTTGTGGCCGAGGAGGAAGAGGGGGGAACAGATGAGCTTGATCGTGAAATCCATTGCTTCAGAGACACTCCTCCTTTTCCTCGTCTCACTCAATCAGCATACGAGGAGTCTCTCATGGACAGTCAGCTAAATGAATTGAGCAAGGGAGACAAGGCTAGTGGCAGCCAAGGCAGGTATGACCTGAGGTCTAAGAAAAAGACAGTAGCACCTGATGTTCCTGAGAAGCTCACTAGATTAGAAAAACCTGCTAATGAAGTAGCAGACAGTCGCAGAGGTAAGAAGACCCAAATCCTCTCTCCCATAGTCTAGAGTCATGTTCCCGAGATAAGAGAAATCCCAAAGCTTACATATTCTTTTAATTTCAAGCATGAAATTCAAAAGATCAAAATCCTTGTGCCCTTGACCGAATTAATTAAACATGAAGGATTCAAGAAACGCTTCTCTGAGATTATACAGTCTGAGGTCTCATGCCTTCCCTCTGACTCCATCAATTGGCAAGATGAAAAGCATGCAGTTATTCTAGTTCCTATGGTAGAAGACAGGAATGACCCATCCCCTCCCTTCTACACTTCCTTGAACATACATGATAAGGTACTGCACAACTGCTTGATGGATTCGGGGGCTTCTCACAACCTCATGCCCAAAATTGTCATGGAAGAGTTAGGGCTAGAAGTCACCCGAGCCTATCATGACCTCTATTCCTTTGACTCCAGAAAATTTCAATGTCTAGGGGTTATCAAAAACCTGGTCGTGACCTTATTTCAGTTGCCCATGAAAAGTGTGGTCATGGATGTTGTAGTGGCTGATGTCCCCCCAAAGTTCGGTATGTTGTTGTCAAGATCTTGGATAAAAAGACTGGGGGGAACTTTACAGATGGACCTCACATATGCTACTATCCCAGTGTTTGGAGGAGAACATAGGAGGCTATACATGGAAGCCCAACTGGCCTATATAATCAGTGATGAAGCCAACCCTACCAACCATCCCATTTTCGACTTGGAAACTGATTTAGGTTCCAGATTACTACATCTCACTCATGATCCCGAGCCTCCTCTTAAACTTATAAATCTACCCACCACTTCCCATAAATTTCCTCCCTCCATCACCCCCGTTTGGAAAATTTTCTTTGATGGAGCCTTTTCTAGGGATGGCGCTGGTGCTGGGGTGTTTTTTGTGTCACCTGCTCAGGAAACTATATCTCTGTCATACAAATTAGAATTTGAAGCTACCAACAATGTGGTAGAGTATGAAGCTCTTGTCCTAGGATTAAGAGCCGCAAAAGAAATGGGAATTCAGGAGGTAGCAGTGTTCGGAGATGCAGAGTTGGTGGTCCAGCAGATCAGAAACGCTTATCAGGCTAAGCATCCTCGACTCAAAAGATACATAAATGAGGTATGGGACTTAATTGACAGTTTCTTCTCAGCATTCAACATTTCTTTCGTTCCAAGAGAGAAGAACACAGTGGTAGATTCCTTGGCTACATCAGCAAGCAATTTCAAAGTGCCCTTGCCGCCCAAATTCAGATATGATGTAGAAGTAAAATACATGCCCTCCATACCTGATAACATCAAACATTGGAAGGTATTCGAGGATGATCTTGAAATTAAGAGATTCTTGGAGACTGTCGAAGAATTTTTGGAGATGCATATCGACCAAGACTCTGTCTCTGAAGAAGAGCTTGATGGGGGTAAGTTTCTGAGTAAAATTGCAGAGCGAAACATTGTGCAACTCCCCAGCAACCATATTCCAAGGGGACTGGTTCCTTTGGAAATGCTTTTTGATAGAAATTATGTTTCATTAAAAGGGGAAATCTCGGAGGATGACGCTGATACTATTCAATGCAACATTGTCACTGAGAGTGAACCCAGGTTTGTCAAATTATCAAGAATTCTGACAAAGAAGAAGAGGTCTGAATACATTGGACTTTTGAGGGAATTTGTTGATGTTTT
This sequence comes from Picea sitchensis, assembly GCA_010110895.2. Classification (NCBI taxonomy): domain Eukaryota; kingdom Viridiplantae; phylum Streptophyta; class Pinopsida; order Pinales; family Pinaceae; genus Picea; species Picea sitchensis. The sequence continues at coordinate 6,364 of SNQJ01S0254849.1, read as the reverse complement.
TACCTGGACCTATGAATATCTCAAAACATATAACACTTCTGTCATTGAGCATAAAATCCTGTTGAAAAGGGAGGCAAAGCCATTTAGGCAGAAGATATGACAGATCAATCCTATGTTGCTGCCTATCATGGAGAGAGAAGTGAAGAAGCTACTACAATCCTATATCATCGTGCCACTGAGATACTCAGAGTGGGTGGCCAACTTGGTCCTAGTAAGGAAGAAGAATGGAGAAATCAAACTCTGTGTAGACTTAAGAAACCTGAATAGGAGCTCACGGAAGGATAACTACCCCATACCAAAGATGGAACATATATTGCAGAGGGTAACAGGAGCATCTAGGATATCCATGATCGATGGATTCTCTGGATACAACCAAATCTCTGTTCTGCCTGAGGACAGGGAAAAGACGACATTTACCACTCCATGGGGTACATTCATGTATGCCAAAATGCCTTTTGGATTGATGAATGCAGGGGCAACGTTTCAACGTGCCATGGATATAGCTTTCATTGGGGAAAAGGATAAATTTTTGGTCATCTACCTGGATGACATAACAATATTTTCAATATCTGATAAAGAACACTATTGTCATCTTAGAAAGGTTTTCCTGAAATGCAGGAGTTTTTGCATTTCATTAAACCCCAAGAAATCTCTATTCGCCATGCAGGAGGGAAAGTTACTAAGGCACATAGTATCAACGGAAGGAGTCAGGATCGATCCTAGCAAAGTTGAGGCAATACGAGCCTTATCAATCCTGAGATCTAGGAAGGAAGTCTAATCTTTCCTTGGCAAGATTAATTTTCTGAGGAGGTTTGTTCCTAACTTTGCTGAGGAGGTAAAACTTATAACAACCATGTTAAGGAAGGGAAATGAAGTAAGGTGGACTTTGGAATCGCGAAAGTCCTTTGAGAAAATAAAGAAGGCCTTGACTGAAGCCCTTGTCCTTATCATTCCCCATTAATCAAAGGATTTCCTTATTTTCTCCTTTGCCTCACCTGTCACGGTGGCTGCTATTTTATTACAGACAAATGAGGTTGGGCTAGAGCAACCTATTTCCTATTTCAGCCGAGCATTGAGGGATGTCAAAGTCAGGTATGACGCTATGGAGAAGCAGGCCTATGCCCTAGTAAAGGCTCTCAAGGCCTTTAGGACCTATGTCTTGCAGTAAAAAATCATTGCCTATGTCCCCTCAGCTACTATTAAAGACATTCTTATTCAACCTGACATAGATGGGAGGAGGAGCAAGTGGATATCCAAGATTCTGGAATTTGACCTAGAAATAAAACCTACCACATTGATCAAAGGTCAAGGTTTAGCCAAGATGTTGGCTGAAGCAAATTGCCAAGATTTGGGGGTAAGCTTCATCAACGAATGCTCAGGAACTTAGCAGGATCAACTATCTGAAATAGACCCTCGAAGGGAGCCCCCATTGGCTCGATGTCCCTGGTATAAGGATTTCATATATTTTCTGCAAGAGTTGCAGCCTCCAGATGGCCTACAAAGAAACAAGATAAGAGCTATGAAGCTCAAAGCAGTCAGATACTGCCTTATCGATCAAGTTTTATATTGGAAAGATCCCCTGGGGTTTCTTTTCAAATGTGTAGATCCACAAGAGGCTGACAGGATCATGGTTGAATTTCACGACAACCTATGTGGAGGGAATCATTTCTGGAAAACCACAGCCTACAAAATCCTCAGGGCTGGATACTACTGGCCCACCGTGTTCACTGACATTTGTAGAAGGGTAAGAGCCTGCATCAAATGTCAAAGATTTGCAGGAAAACAACAACTCAAGTCCTTGACGTTAAATCCTGTGGTTGTTTCAGGACCTTTCCAGCAATGGGGCCTAGATTTCATTAGAGAAATTCACCCCACTTCCAGTGGGCAGCACAGATGGATCCTGACTGCTACAGATTTCTTTACCAAGTGGATTGAAGATATCCCCACCAGAAATGCTTCCCACAAGGTAATCATTGGATGCCTGGAAGATCTCATCACAAGGTTTGGTTGCCCAAGTAAAATTGTCACTGATAATGCAACCTCCTTCAGGGCTGATCCGTTAGCCCAATTCTGTGAGTGTTTCGGGATCAAGCTGATTCATTCCACCCCATACTATCCCCAGGGCAATGGTTTAGCAGATTCCTCCAACAAAATCCTGATAAGGATCATCAAAATACTATTGGAGGAGAACAAGAAGGCCTGGCATTCAAGGTTGAAATTTTCTCTATGGGCCGATCGAGTGACCCCAAAGAGATCTATAGGCATATCCCCTTTCCAATTAGTCTATGGAGCGAAGGCTGTTTTTCCTTCTTAGCTAGCCATCGCTGTAGCAAAATTTCTCCAGGATCATCAAGAAGAGCCTGATGACATGATCAGGAGGATTCATCAGCTAGTGGAAGTTCAGCAGGCCAGAGAACAGGTAATGAGTAGGATTCAAGACTGTTAGCAGAGGATCAAGCATGTTTTTGATAAGAAGGCCAAGAAGGAAGAGTTTCAGATAGGAGACTTGGTGTTGAAATGGGATGCTCCTAAACAAGATAAAGGCAATCATGGAAAATTCGAAGCCCTGTGGATCGGGCCTTTCAATGTCTCCGAAGTATTCTCGAATAATACCTACAGTTTACGGGATTTGAAAGACCGAGAAGCTTTCAATGGCCCTGTGAATGGGCATTTCCTAATTTTTTTTTTCTCTTGAGCCGCACATGGCTCTTTCGTGGTTGTAAATATTGTTTTTCTTTTCGTTTTTAAGTTTTAAATAAATGACCCCATAGCCCAACAACAAGGTACTGGAACTATAAAATGAGTCCTTAGAGCATCACAGGGACGACTCTATCCCCCATGGAGCCTAATGTTAGTAACAATTCTTTTCCTGGGCACAAGTGTATTCAGGTCTGCAAGTTGCGCGAGAAGCACCCAAGCGTGGCACGGAAAAATCCCGTTTCAGGCTTCCAAGCAAGTAAGCTGGCGAAATTATATTGTCGACAGTCCAGATTCATCCATAGGAGCAAATCGATGGTCGATGGGAAATCGCGGTTAGCAGAGTTGCGTCGAGATTAGCTCGATGGATAACACCTATATTGCATGCAGGAAAAGACAACAGCCGTCCATCCAAAGGACGCATGGCGCGAGATCTAATCACGACGGCATTTCAGCATTCAGGAGTTCGAGGGGTGAAGGTTCCATGTCGTTCTACATCTTGAAACCCCGAACCCCGAAAGAGATGAAAGTCGGGCCCGCAACATCACAGAGCAGTCTCATCTGTCCATCCAAAAGGAACACGTGGTGAGCGATTAGGCCCCTCGCCTTTTCGCCCATCGCGACTCTGACGCACAAGGAGCCGCTCTTTCATATCCCTGAAACGCGAAGTACCAAGAGCATCCAGGACCTAGGCCCATAATATCACCGAGTGAGTTCAGGACCGTCGGATCTGAGAGGGACGCGTGGCACCAAATTAAGCCATCTTGGCTCTTCGCTCATCGTGACTATGATGAGCAAGGATCAACCCCTTCCTATTCACGAACACCAAAAGTGTATTTTAAAATAAACACAGGGTCACAGCCCGTGGTCACTTGAAAAATAAAAAGAGTTGTGCAAGAGGGGCCAAATACGTCGAGTTCAGTCACAGAGGGGGTCATCACGATCTCCAGGTGCCGTCATATTTGATTTTGATCCTGTTTCTTGCTTGGAGTAAATGAAGGTGAGAGGGGGTGGTTGAAACCTCTCCTCACTCATTAAGTGTGAGGTATGGAGGATCCGGCAAGATGTCTTCTCGAGAGGGTCCTGTGTACTGTTTCTTCCAAAGAAGCCATGCCAAAGTCCTTGACTAGCCAGAGAAGTCTGCACATGCTAACTCGACACTTAATGGCTCAGCTACTCCCCTTGTAGGAGCCATGCACAGTTAAGGTGGCACCTGGTGAAGAATGTCAGTCCGAGTTTGACTGAAGGGACACCATGCCTTGGATGATTGAGCAAGCCTTTGTTAGGCAAATTTTCCTGAGTATATAGACTTAGTCCTTGTATTTTGTAATTATCAATGGTTGAGCGAGGCTCCCGGTTGTAAAAATTTAATGAAGCACTGTTATTCTGGTTATGCATGGACTCTTGAGACTTCTTGCCTTATGAATGTCAGTTTCCTTCACGTCTTTGTTTACACTATGTTAGAACATCTCAGAATTGGAGGATCCAGTTGAGTCGTAACTGTTATAGGATGATGTAGGTTGGATCACTGTAACAGTTGCATTGTTTCTAATCGGTCTCTGTGATTTTCTTAGCACTGAACGACTTGGAATTGGAGGATCCAGTCAAGTCCCCCTTTCAGTTTCTCGAAGCCCTGAACCAAGAGGATCTTGCATTCCAAGTTTTTCTTCTACAAACTGCTGAAAGGCCTGTTGCCTGAAGTAGTTTTCTCACTCCTCTCCCAAGTCTTCCACCTGTTTCCTAAAGTAGTTTGCTCACTCCTCTCCTAAGTCTTCCACTTGATCATCTTTTAATCAAATCACTGACTGAAGTTAGATCAAGACCTCCTTTGTTCCTTATATACTAGACTTAGTTCCTGAGTTAGAGCGATATCTTCCCGAGTCTCTACCCATGTGATCACCCATTAAAACTATTGTGACATAAAACTAATGGGTGTTGGGCTCTGCTTCTGCAAGCAATCCAGGAGTGACTTCTGATGCTAACAGGTGGAATAAAAAAGAATTCGACGACCATGAAGGATGAATAATGGGAGGTTCTTTACAAAAAGGCACAAGGAATGATACGACTGAGCCTGGTAGCATCGATGGCTTTCAATATTTTGAAAGAAAATACAATGAAGGAGCTTATGGATGCATTGGCTAAACTGTATGAAAAACCCTCGGTGTCGAATAAGGTATTTCTAATGAAGATATTATTTATTATGAATATGTCAGAAGGTGGGTCTATTGTATATCATTTAAATGAATTTAATACGGTTACTAATCAACTAAGTTTTGTAAAAGTAGACTTTGATGATGAGGTCAGGGCTCTTCTAATCTTGTGCTCATTGCTAGAAAGCTAGAATGGCTTGGTCATGGCTATAAGTAACTTTGTCTCTAGTTCAAATACTTTAAAATTTGATGATGTTGTTGGTGTTATCCTCAGTGAGGAAATGCGACGGAAAAGCACATGTGAGACATCAGGTAATGTGTTAAACATGGAGAACAGGGGAAGACAAAAGGATAGAGGAAAGGGATTAGGGAACCACAGGAATTCTAGGAAGGGTAGATCCAAATCCATATTTGGAAAGATAGAGTGTTGGAATTGTGGGAAGAAACAACATCTGAAGAAAGACTGCAAAGCTCCAAAGAAATAAAGAGATGGACAATAGGAGAAAAATTAGGCACTACTACATATGACCAAATTTTCCATGGTTTTTCGTTGCTATTGCCACACATATCTGTCGCACTTTCCACGAAGGCAAACCATATTTTTCGTGGAAATTTTTTCGTCGCTATATCCACACACTAGGTATTTGTGGAAAAAATGATGAAATTAGACAACCATGTGTCATCGTCCTAAATATTTTGTTAATTTTTTTTGTTCACATCGTCGTAATTACGACAAACTATCTTCACTAGACAGATGAACATATGTTGGAAAGATGGAATCCCAAAGAAAAATTGTAACTTCTTGCCACGAACGTTCATTGCTATAGGGACAAAATTTCGTGGCAAGAAGAAGATATGTATACCTTTTTGCGATGAATATGCATTTCTATATCGATGAAGGAGCATGGCAATAAAAATGAAAAATCATGGCAGAGTAAAAAACCCACCAATGGCTTGCGACACAGATGTCATACTTGAGAAGAAGGAGCATGGAAATAGCGACGAAAAAGTGTGGAAGAGTAAAAAACCCACCAATGGCTTGTGACGTAGATGCCACACTTGTGACGAACTTACGTCGCTACAGCGAAGACTGATGTAGGTCTTTAAAAAAAAATTGATTGTTTTCCCCTACTTTCTAAGAAATCTCCTATTACATCCTTTTGTGTGGATAAGGAAACCTCAGTTATGATTTTGAAACACGGTCCTATATGGTCGAAGAAGGGAGAAGACTATAATCTAAATCACTCACTAGTATCTAGACTTAATGGCTTATGTACATCACCGAACAATCTTTGTAAGTGGATATATACTTCTTGGGCTTCTTTTTTGATGCCATTGATTAGGATCCATATATTCTAAAGGGTTTTCCTTCCCAGGATTTATCATTGAGTTGAATTTTGCACATGTTATAGACGATGGCTCTAATTGGTTCATGTATAATGTAGGGCTCTTTATAAAGCTATGTTTTTTTGAATTCAACTTACATTTGGGGTAATTTTCAGAGGTCATAATTTGGG
>SNQJ01S0254848.1:0-12603 GCA_010110895.2 Picea sitchensis | reverse complement strand
CAATAGCATAAAACCTCTTCTTTTTGTATATTTATCTTGGGATACCCACCAATGGGATCATGTGCATTATTGTTATGGATCAGGATTGAGGATTGGATTACCCAATTTGGAGTTGTATACAATAACCTTTGAATTTATTGTTGCGTATTCTATACATCCTAGGATTGTGAAGAAGAAGAATCCATTGGATTTCACTGTGGAAGGATATACAAATCTTAATAAGGTTGTTTTTTGTACATGGAAAACATTTCTAGATTGGTTCTAGCTAACTTTGTATTCAAGTCAACAATTAGTACAACTTGCTAGTAAATGGTGAGTGGGACAAAATTCATTTTTTATTTATTTGTACAATAGCGTAAAATCTCTTGTTTTTGTAGATTTATCTTGGGATACCCTCCAATAGGATCATGTGCATTATTGTTATGGATTAGGATTGAAAATTGGAGTACCCAATTTGGAGTTGTATACAATAACCTTTGCATTCAAAATTTGTTATTAGTATATGAAGATCATAGTCATTTTGTTCATTTGCTTGAGATATGTGTTTATGTATTTCTAGTTGTATTGGCATTGCTATGTATTACGCTATTTAAGTCTAGAAAAGGGAAAACTACCTTAACAATAATTCTTGCATCATTATAAACTTAATCCTATGTGTACATATGACATGGAGTCCTTGTTGGAATTACAAGTTAAATTTTAAACTCATTTAGTTACAAAATGCACATTATATATCCCTAATTTTATATAGACTCAATAAAATGCAACCCCTTCCCTAAATATACACACCTAAAGGGTTGGTATGCAAAGTTGACATGTGATATTCCAAGGAACATCATTTGACATGCTTAGAATGCATGCAAAGTGCTCAAAATGCTAAGTGTTTACTTAAAGAACTTAATTCTATGTGTAAACAAGGTACCCAAAACAATATGGCATGGCTATGTAAAATGCATCCCAAACCTCACAAATGCACTCCAGATGAAATATGAAAATATCTAGATGTACTATCTTAGATGGAGAACCATCCTACATTTTCAGACTTAACACTATAGTGCCTAAATACACTATATAGAGATGAAAAAATGAATATTTCCTTGTTTTTGTCAATTCAAGAACTGGACACAAGTTTTTAGAAAAAAAAAAAAAAATGCACACCCAAGAAAAATATGCACACCATGTATGAAATAAAGCACGAAAATGATGTATTGTAATGTTCTCAATCTTCCCACATGCTTAGATTTCATTTCATTGACCTAAAAATGTATGTTGTTAAAAAATGAAAAATATTTTGCTAGTAACAAGAAATATAGTCCGGGTTGTAACACTCCACTAGTAAGGAAACAACAAGGCATCATGATTGGGTGTGGATTTCCTTAGGTTTAGCAGCTTCTCTAGAACCAAACTCTTGCTAATGGTTTTCGAAAGCTACTCCTATGGCCTCTGGTTCGGGGGGAGGAGCCCCCCCACAACCCCCACCCCCTCCACTGGATATCACTGCGTTCCATACCCTCATATCCTCCTATTTGAAATTTGCAAAAGGGCCTTTGTCGTGTTTTGTTAAAAAGCTTGATGAGATCCCAAAGGTCCCAGTGCATCCCTCTTCCTCTCACCTGTTTGCGCTTCGGCTGGGGGAAAATGGCTTAATCGATCAATTTATGAGTCTCTGGCCTTCTCCAAGGGAAATGAAGCAATGACTGGAGTAGAATTGGAAGAAAATGATAAAGGGGAAAATGTCCTTGACATTATGTGGTAAGGGATTCTATGCCTTTCATTTTGAAAATCAAGCAGACAGAGATTTGATTTTTATAAATGGTCCCTATTTCATGGGATCAAGAGAAATGTATATGAACAAATGGACCCCAGATTTCAGCCCGGAAAATGATATCCCTTCAATAGTCCCTTTTTGGTTTCACTTGCCCTTCCTCCCTCTCCACTACTGGAGTGACGAAACCCTAAAATATATCGGGAATGCCCTGGGTAAATTCATCGATCGTGTCAAACCATGTGATGGTCTCTAATCTTGTGCCCACTTGTGTGTCGAAGTAGATCTAGAAAAAGGTGTGCCGGAGGCAATCCAACTTACCCTAGATGGGTGGTCCTGCATTCAAATAGTCGACTACGAGAAAATTTCATTCAAATGAAAATCATGCCATGACTATGGCCACTTCACAAAAAAATGCCCCAAAAAAAACATAGAGCAACCCGAAGCCAAAGAACAAGAACAATGGAAGTTATCCAAAAGGAAGAAAACCACCAACAAATCAGGTCCTCAACTACAAAACATAAGAGTAATCCCCAAGCCATCTTCTCCAATTAAGGAGAAATCTCCGATGATGGGAAATAATGAAGAAGAAAGTAGTAAAAATGGATATGAAGTGTTGGAAAATATGGAGGCATAAACATTTAACTCAAAAGAATCTTCAGAGGAGGTACAAGGCCAATATGACCTTGAATCAGAACCTACATCAAAGCTCATTGATCCATATCTCTCTCTTCATGGGGATCTAGCACTAGAGGATTAAATCTTGGAGGACTCGGGGGAAGACCTGGACCAGGAAATCCCCAAAAGCCCCAAAACCTCGAAAGCGGGAAGGAAAACAAATAGGAACAGTAAGGAAAAAGAAGCAAATCAAGACAAAGAATTGGGAATCCAACCTACATTGGAAGAAGTTCTAAAAAATATGGGAAATCTGGGAAAGCACCCACATCCAAAGGACATACTCAACCCACGAAAGGGGGGGCAACCAAAAATGATAATAAGTAATGAAGGTAGTCTCCTGGAATTGTAGGGGATTGGGGTAAAGGGAAAAAAAGGAAGCCATGGGAAAATTAATCAAAATAGAAAAACCCCAAATTCTCCTAATCCAGGAGTCCAAAATGCAAGGTACAAAAAGGAAGCCATGGGAAAATTAATCAAAACAGAAAAACCCCAAATTCTCCTAATCCAGGAGTCCAAAATGCAAGGGACAAAGGTCCTACGAGAAATGCAGCAGATTTGGAAAACAAGAAACAATGCAACCCAAAATGAAAGAGGAGTGTCGGGCGGAATCTGTACAATTTGGAACACCATAGTTTTCAAGGAAGAACAAAGACTAGAATCAACTCAATGGATCCTGATCCAACTAAAGAATCTGTCCAAAGGTAACATCTTTCTCATTTTTAATATTTATATGCCTAACAACTATTGGGAAAAAGTTGAATGCTGGGAATCTCTTATGAGAATCAAAGAAGTTGGCTTCCAACAAAATTGCAACGTAGTTGGTGACTTCAATACTACTCTTCATCAAAAGGGAAAAAAAGGAGGATCTATCGTAAGAGAACCTTTCAGAGAATGAATGGAGGATCTGGTTTCTGAGCTGGATTTGTTTTATGTTTAGCCTAACAAAGGAAAATTTACTTAGAGTAATAAACGATCAGGATTGGGCAACATAGCAACAAGACTAGACCGTTTCCTGATTCACAGTTCTCTTCTCTCTTTCCTAGTCAAAATATCCTCCCAGATAATCTCCTGAGGTATCTTCGACCATCATCCAATAGCTCTCTCCTTTGATAAAGCAGAAAACCTCGACCCCATCCCTTTTAAGTTCAATCCCCTCTGGATGGAATCGTTGGATTTCCTCCCCCTGATTTCCTCTGTGTGGTCGAATAGGGTGGATGAGACCTCGATCTAAATATGGGAAGAAAAGATCAAAATAAATAAGGATGCTATAAAAGAATGGATAAAAAAATCCCCTCAAAAATCCAGGGAAGATGCATAAAAACATAAAAAGAAGCTAGCAAATTTTCAAGAAGAAATGGAGACTAAAGTCATCAACAATAGCCATATTATGCAGGAGAAAGAATACTTCCAAAATTATATGAAAGATCTTCACAATGAAGAAAAAGAATGGAGACTGAAATATCGAGCCCTTTGGCTTCAAGCAGGGGACAAAAATACCTCCTTCTTTCATAAGCAATCCAAATCCTGACAATACAGGAACAATGCAGAGGAAATAAAGACTCAATCAAGGACTTCAATCAACTCCTTTGAGGAGATTAAAAAAGGTAGCAACCTCTCATTTTAGGAAGCTCTACACCAAGGAAGGACAAGACAACCAAGAAAAAAGTAAACATTTCACTGAACATATCCCACATTTGATAAACAAAGAGGAAAACAAAGAGCTAAGCAAGCAGGTCACAGTGGAAGAAGTAAAATTTGTTTTGAATCAGTTCGATCCAGACAAAGCCCCAAGACCAGATGGATTTACTCTTCATTTCTACAAAATCTGTTGGCTAATCATAAAAAAAGACCTTATTCCTATGATAAGATATGTCCAAAAAACCAATAGAATGGGAGGTGCAATCAATACCTCCTTCTTAGCATTAATCCCCAAGGACAAAAACACTAACACCTTTGACATATTTCACCCTATGTCTCTTTGCAACGTTTCTTACAAACTTTTGGCTAAAATTATAGCAAACATACTAAAGCACTTACTCGCACAACTCATTTTTCCAAATCAAGGGGGATTCATGGAAAAAAGACAGATATGGGACAACATCATTCTAGTCCAGGAAGTGATTCACTCTAGCTTCAACAACAAAGAAAAATGCATGGTTATTAAAATAGACATGGCTAATGCTTTTGATTAGGTTAAGCACAGTTTCCTTTTTGAAGTTCTAACGAAATTTGGATTCAACCCCCCTTTTATTCCTTGGATTGGAGCATGTATCTCCACCCCATGGATAGCCCCCCTAATAAATGGAAGGCCTGCTCCTTTCTTCCAAGCCACAAGAGGATTATGATAGGGATTCCCACTCTCCCCAATGTTGTATGTCCTCATGGAATAATCTCTAAACAGAAGGCTAGAACACGAGAGAATATCTGGAAATATCCCAGGCTTGAAGATAGCAAGGGGGGTAAGAAGAATAAATAATTCCCAGTTCGTCGATGACACTCTTTTTCTAGGAGGAGCCTCTCAAACTATGGCAACCCAATTCAAACTAGTTCTTGATCTGTACGAAGAAGCTTCAGAAGGAGTCATAAATAAACACAAAATCCAAATTTATGCTTGGAACATTAAAGCAAGTATCCTAACATGAATCGAAAATATTTTACAATTCCCCTTCTCTATTGATTGGAAATTCTTCAAGTATTTAGGCACCCCTATCAGCCTAAATTCCCTACCTAGGAAGCTTGGCAAGTAATCCTTCAAAATCTCAAAGATCAAGTCGAAATTTGGGGAGCAACATGGTTGAACCCAACAAGCAGAGTGGTGCTTGTAAGGTCAATATTATCCTCCTTTCCATTCTTCCAATTCTCAGATCTCCTCACTCCAATAGGGATAAAAAAGGCAATGGCTATTCTGATATGAAAATTCCTCTAGCAAGGGGGAAAATAAAATGGAAAAAAATTCCATATGGTCAACTAGTCCACAATCTGCGCCCCAAAAGAAAATGGAGGGATGGGAATTTGTGATCTGGAAAAAATAAATATAGCCCTGGGTGCAAAAATTCTATGGAGACTGGTCTCAGATGGAAACGACTGGTGGAAGAAAGCAATATGTAACAAATACCTCTCAAGAAATTGAAAAAGAAGTTTGTATGTTGTCACAACTCAACAACCAAGGTCTCATATCTGGAAACTACTTCGTACCTCCATCTCTCTCATAAGAAACCATCTCTTTTGGAGCCCAAGGAATGGAAAAGAAATTAGGATTTGGGATGACCTCTATTCTGACTCGGGAATCCTTTCTAGTATCTCTTCCTTGGAATCATTCCGAGCCTGGCTATCTTCCCAGGGGAACACTCTCATCTACGATATCTTTGAGTGGAACAATAACGGTTCTTGGAAAGGTTGGAAATTTGGAGAAGTCCCTCCTAATTTGCTCAATGACTCACACCTTTTCCTCATGAAAATAAATGGCTTTTCCCCAGTACACCTCCATCAAAAGGACATAAAAGGATGGGGTGCTACAGGTTACACAATGCAGGAAGGTTATAAAATTCTCCTCTCCCAATCCCAGCTTCTAGAAAATTGAACCATTTGGAAGGAGATCTCGAGTGTAGACAGACTTCCCAAGATCAACATTTTCGGCTGGAAGTTAGCACATAAAAAATTATTAACATGGGAGAATCTGACAAAAGAGGATTCGTAGGGCCCTTCATATGTGCCCTGTGCAATGAAAATTCAAAAACCATTGAGCATCTCTTTGTGAATTGCAATTTTGCTAAACATGTTCTACATATAGTCTACACTGAATTATCCCAACAAATCTCCTAGCCTACATCTTGCCGAACTTTGATTGGAAAATGGAGCAAAGCATATAAACTTATCCAAATTACCGACATTTCACCGCACCTGGAAGGCTTCAATAAAATTCATCTATTGGCAAATCTAATTGGCTAGTAATAAACTTATCTTTAAAGAGAAAAAATATACCCCTTCCTCTGTAGCCATTCATGCGCTAGGACAAATGGGTGAATTCGTTTCCTCATGAATATTCAAATTGATTACAGACAAGTTCTTGGAAAAAGAAGAAGAAAAGTGGCTGACAAAAGTGAACCTCACTTCCCTCCACTCTACAAATTCTCCACTCAAATCAAGCTGGCAGATTCAATTATCCCACCATGAGTATAATCTTCGGTTATCGTCACAAAAAGGACACATTTTGTGATTTGATGGAGCATCAAAGGGAAACCCAGGGGAGGCAAGTGCAGGAGGGGTGTTGTACATCCCTAGAGGACAAAGGTGGCTAGATTTTTCTTGGAACTTGGGTATAAATTCTAACAATATGGCAGGGCAGAAGCGTATGTGTTGTACCAGGGAGTGTTATTAGTCCAAGAACATTAGCTAAATCATATCACAATTGTAAGAGACTCAAAAAGTATAATTCAACATTTTGTCTTGGGAACCAACCCAAAAAATACCAATCTTCAAAGAATTGTAGACCGGATCAAACTACTCTTGTCTCCCATACATGTAAACTTCATCCACATCCTCCACAGAAATAACAAAGCAGTAGATAACATGGAAAACCAGGCAATTGGTTTGACCCCTAGACATATGAAATCTCAAGGGCGGGTCCACTTCGCAACTCCTCCCTAATAACTCAACGCTTCGTCAATGTTTCGCCACCTGGCTCTAGGATCCATGCAACCCAACACCTAGAGGGCTTATGCAAAATGGGAAATATTTTCAAGGGGCAAGGTCATACTCACAATCTCTCCTGGTTCATGGGAAATCATAGGACATGTCCCTCAGTCGCGTCCAAGGAAAATTTTGGCATCCCCACGAAGCACAAAGTACACCACAACATTAAGCCAGGCACTTCTCCACTTTCTTCGAAGACAATTGAAAATATTGTCATCATGAAATCTAGCATGGAAACATAGGTAGTACAGGCCACCTCAATTTATGAAAGAAACGTGATCCGTGGGAGCTTGAGAAGATGATTTCATTCATGCACGAAGGTAACTCCTTCCCAGGTTAAATCTGATAGCTCGATTTTGCTCCACCACTATCGCCAATTATCTCTCCATTTCATGGATTCAATAATTTTGATTCTTTATAGAGAAAGGGGTGAGAAATCTCTACAAAGTCTGTTGATCAAGAAGGAGACATGAGGGTATGGTCTCTCAGGGAATCCAAGACATCACAATTGGAATTTCATTGGTGTGGCTCCTATCCAATTTGAAATTATCATAGATTACAATGTCATGGCTCACGAGAATGCCCCAAAAAAAGCTCGAGTGAATAGGGAGGAAGAGTTGGTGGATGACAACTTCACCACCTCATAATGACTCTCGCTCAAAATTGACTCTCACAGCTCAACTCTTTCTTTCACTCTGGAAACACTAGCTCAACATCGGGCACTCATCAGACAATTGCATGATGAAGTAGATTACATGCATCGTCATGGGGAGGCAATGGAAGCCAGGCTGGACTCACGATCTCCAAGCTCCACAGTCCAGAGTCAGAACGATGAAGTAGGTAGTAGACCAGGTGTTAGTCCTTAACCTTGTTTTTGACTGATCGAGTGTCCTTAATTCCTGTTCTACCCATTTTTCATGATTTTTGTTAAACTTTGTTTTTTCCCTTATTGGCTTGAAAGCTTGTTTTCATTCTTTTATGCACATTTTAAATGTTTTTAAGTTTTTAAAAGTTAGGATATGATATAAAAGGATTTCGGTCACATCACTTGTCCTTTCCTTCGTTTAAATTTTCAAATTTATCAAAGTGGAAAGGGTGCTACAAGAATAGCGCTATTCTTGCATCGCCAGGAATAATGATAGTTCTGCATGCACCACCTTCCCGAGACCGTGTTTTAACACTCGAAATCATTTCTAGAGGATCGACATATCTCTGTATGATCTATTTCAGGTTGTGATTCTCATGATGATAGCTATCTCGAAGGATCGGGTTGTACTAGCCACCTTGACATCAAATCAACATGCCCGATTATTATTCCATATGAATGAAATCGTAATCCTCTTGTTTTTAGTATGTCTATCATTTTATACATGCTTTGTAGGTAAATTGTGAAGACCCCATCATTACGACTACAAGCGATGCAAGTAAGTGCAATTTTTTTTCTTTTTTTGAAGCAGGAAGGCAATAATGACAACAGTTAAACAACACAACTTGACGAAAAACATAGCACACGTAGATCAGGCAACAAACAACAATGAATAATCACAATATCACCTCAGGCAATTGGAGGAAACATACGATAATATAAGATGAAATATAAATGACTACCCGCCCGACACAAGCAAGACAACGCCTACAAGCTAAAGGAAAACATCAACCAACCCAACACAACGACTTTGACGACCAGTAACTGGAAACCTCTATGATGCGCAAACCAAACTTGTTAAGGTGTTACAACCAAATGCCAACATCAATTACAACAAACAACACCCACATCAGGAAGCACAAACTCTGGGCAGGTTATCATTCGCCTCTATCCGTTAGGGCACGCGATGATCCCCTCATCAGGAATCATGCCATCACCAGACGATAGGCGTGACAATAACCATGGTGCAACATAACATAAATGGACCCTTAACCCAAGCTAAACCCAACATGCTAGGAGACCGAATTAACTGACAAGAATACTATACCCACGCACTCAAGCAACAAGTCGACAAGATGCAAGATGCCATCACTGAAAATTAAATTGCACAACCAACCAAAGGATTTTTGTTTTCTTAAGAGGCACCCTTTTAAGAAGTCTCCCACACTGTAAAGCAGACTAAATGAATAATATCTAAAATTTCATGTGCATGGATATTCCATTTTCATTCTCTATAGTAGAATGTTATTGAAGGCTAGCTTACTCATAAGTGATATAAGAAATTAGTACTTACATTTTGTTACCAAAAAAACGTTTACCATCATAAACACAGTAAGGTAATATATTAAGCAACTTAGTTATGTTAATCGATGCATGGATGGATATCTACCACCATATCAATTGAAATATAATAAGCATAAATGTAAGGTCAGTTTGCTGACTACTTTATGTTCCCTTGGCTCGATTGTCAAGCCTACTGAACAACTTAGTTCTACTGATCGATGCATTGATGGAATCTCTACCTAAAATAGCATGTGTTTTATTTTTTTGTTGTTGTGGGAGTCGTTGATTAAAAACCAAAAGATTATTTATGGGTAACATCAACAAACATTCATTAAAAAAATATTATATAAATATGTATATATTATAAGATATATTCTCAGACAATGCTGTCCATAAATCTACGTACTGTTCATAAATCTAAATATTAATAATGCTTGTTAGCTCAAATTCTGCTGATTCAGTCATTGACTGAATATATACCCACGTACTGTTCATAAATCTAATTAATAATACTGGCCAACTCAAATCTGCTGATTCAATCATTGACGAAATATCTACCCAAAATCAACTAAATATATTAAGCGTCAATGAACAGTCAGTTGTAGACCACGTGATGTTCCCTTAGCCCAATTATTAATCTTGTTGGGAAGCTCGGTTCTGCTGATTGACCTATTGATGAAAATTGATGTCTATCATACATGATAGCGCTGTCATCATAATCAAAATGCATATATAAAATCTAGAGATGATAATGTAGGTGTAACATTAAAGAAAAACACAGACCCAAATATATATTCGTAGATCTATCTAAACTCAAGCCAATGCATTAAAATATCGCAGGCATACCATTAAAGAAAAATGCAAACTTAATTAACTTCGCAGATGTATCTAGATTCGAGCCATTGCATTAAAATAATGCACACTACTAAATATTGAAAAAATTCTGACGACTACTTGCGACGAAAGTACTCTTTAGTCGCAAAATTCAAGAGAAAAAGTTCAAATTTTCAATTTTGATCTAAATCCACCCCGTATTCGTCGCTCTATTGACGGAATCAAACTTTCGTCTATTTTACGATGATAATCAAGATGGTGTACCACTGTCTCAATTTCGACAAACTTGTATTTTCGTCGCAAGAGCGACGCGCACTATTAACTGTTACACTTTTTGATACTATCCATATTGACCATTATACATTTTTACAAAGTCTAAATTGATATAGTCAAATTTCATCGCAAGAGTGACGAACTTTGACTTGACTATTATAACCGTTCTCGTCTTTGACAAAGTGACCTAAATATAAAAAACAAATAAGTAAAGAAAAATAAATATTTAGGTCACGGTTGTCACAATTGCGATGACGGTGACCTAAATTGACCTATAAATATTTGACTATTTAAAGATGTTGCGACAATCTTGCTATAACAACGACAATTCCAAAAGGGTATTTTTGTGCAGAAGTTGTGCGGAAGAATGTCGCAGAATATAGTTAGAGGTGGGAAAAAAAGTAAAGTGGGTGAAAAGGGTGATGGTAGATGTTATTGCCCTTGCCAAAAATGTTGCCTCATACATCCCGTAAGAATTTTAATAGCAACAACTACAAAACACTGTAGGAAATATGGGCACATTGATGGTGGATTGAATGAATATCGTCCCATGGTAATTAGCTATATATTCATTATCTTTTTTTATTTTGTCAATTTTACATAAAATTATATATATGTATATATATTGTTTGAATGTTTGTTATCGTATACACTAATTTTGCATGATTGTTTGTAATTATAAAGTTAGAGTTGCCCTCTAACTTTCCGTAGAATATTGCACCAAGTATTAGTAGAAATGATGTACAAGCTAAGGAACATCATGACCAAGCAAATGAGGATCTCATAGAAGAAGATGATGGGACAAATCAAGTTAATGATCCCATAAAAAAATATGATGGGACAAATCAAATGATCCAAGATTTGTTTTCACAGTCGGATGAGAATGGGGACAATACTGGTATTTATGATGAACCTCTATTAGAAAATGAAAATAAACGACTTTATGAATGATCAAGAGAAAATCTTATCTCCGCTACATTGCTGCTAGTGAACTTAAAGGTTATGAATAATTTGTCGAACACTTGTATGACACAAATCCTAAGGTATGTAATTTGTTTCATCTCATATTATACATAAATGTTGATTTTTTTCTATTTGTTTTTAGTGTTAATTAATGTGTAAAATAAGAATGCAATTTTTACGAATAATATTCTTACATTAACTAGTTATTTGTTATGTTGTAGATTGTTAGGTGAATTTTTGTTACCATCGTCAAATATTTTACCTCACACATATCGAGGTTTGCATGCCATTATGGAAGACATTGGAATGGATTATCAAACTATAGATGCATGTCCTAATGACCATATTATATATTATGGACAACATGCTTCGAAAACAAAATGTTCGCAATGTCTTATCAGTAGATATCGAACCAATCAAGTAACAAAAAGGGTGCCTCAAAAGGTTCTTCGTCATATTCCCATAATTCCACGTTTGCAGTGATTGTTCAGGTGTGAAAGCATCACACAATTTATGGATCACCATGCATGTAACAAAAGTGTAGATGGTGTTCTTCGAATGCCTACCGATGGTTCTGGATTTAGGGAAATTGAGGAAAAATTGATAGATTTCAAAGATGAACCTCGTAATGTTAGGCTTTCATTGGTAGCTGACGGTGTTAATCCATTTAGAGAGCTTAGGTCTATTTACTCAGTGTGGCATATTTTTGTTATCAACAATAACATTCCTCCTTGGAAGTCAAGAGCACATAATGTTGACAATGATTGTTCCAGGTATTTGTTTACATTAATTTTTTGAATGTAACATTTTCATTTTTTTCATAATATCTTTTGTTTATTTATTTACTTATATATATTACATGATATCATTCCTATAGTAATTATGTGTAATTTCAAACAATTAGGTAAGTACTAGGTTAAATATACAAATGTATATATCGAGCCTCTTATCGACGAGCTACTAAATTTATGGGCTGACATCACAATGTATGACATATGTAAACCAATCGGGGAGAAGCAATTTAAATTCAGTGGAATACTTTTATGGACAATTCATGATGCCCCTGGACTAACACATTTTTGTGGTATGTAGAATTCTAATATTGCTCTTTAATACTATATAAATTTTTAATGTTATCATGGTGCATGTTTAATTTTTAAATAATCTCATCGTATAATTGACATTAATC
>SNQJ01S0254846.1:0-12603 GCA_010110895.2 Picea sitchensis | reverse complement strand
TTAAATCCTCACACATATCTCTCATATATCTTAGATAAGATATTCTAACCAAATCTTCCATGATCTTCTCCTTGAAAAGAGGCTTGAATAACTATTTCCTTTGGAATGATGGAAGAGATATTCGAGAAGTCTCTTTGAATTAATCATCCACATATTCCTACACATTACAAAGCTCACGCATAATTGAGATATATATGAAAACATGTATATTTTCTAATATTTAATCATAAATTCACGTTTAATACTAAAATGAATAAAGTGGAAAATAATAATGTGAAACCCAAATGTATTTATGAAAATGATATGATGAAGGTTTAATAGGGCGATGAAATGTAAGGAATAGTGAAGGGAAAGGTGGATGAAAATACGACATTTCTGAGTCCCAACAGTGGACATCCCTGAGAGGTGGCCACCATAGGCACCGTTGTGGAAATCATTCAAGACTATGTTGGCTTCATCAATGGTCAAACATCGACGGAGTATGGTATCGACCCCTCCTCAATATAAGATATCATTGATAAGGAGATATCGAGGGGCCTGATGGCGAATGTGCCAATGATCATCTCTAGATAGGTGAGACCCAAAATTATGTGTCTAGATATATACGAGAAGGTTTCTATACCAGGGGTCATCCGAGGGAATGTAGAAGAGGTGTTCGCCAGGGAAGTCCATATTGACGAGCAAACTAGCAGTATCTGAGGGAAATTTCATGATGAGTTCAGTGAGGACGAGCGCTTTCTTTCTTTTGGGAATTGAAAAATATAGCTTGTACTCCTAAAGTATGACGATCCATCGGAAAAATTTACCGTTAATTTTTTTCCTAGTAAGCAAGTACTGCATGGAGTTGGAATCTGCCATGACCTTGGTAGTGTGAAGCAAGATATAATGACACATGTTTTGGACTACGAGGGTGAGTTTCTCTTCGTGGTTGTATTTCAGGGGTGGTCCTGAAAGGTTTTTACTGATGTAGTAAATGACGTGCTCACGGACATCATCCCCTACGTGGATGAGAAGTCCTGCTAATGAGACAATTGAGGTCGATAAGTAGAGGATGTAGTAACGATCATAGTCGGGTGGACTAATCAATGGGGCATTGGAGACCATCACTTTTAAATCATCAAAAGCAGTTTGGGCATGTTCATCCCATCGCAATGGGATATCATGACGCGTTAGGAAAATAAAAACATGTGCACGACTGGCGTAGTCGGGGATAAAGCGTCGCAAAAAGTTGGCTTTTCCTTGTAGGCTCTACAGTTGGTGCAAATTCCAGGGTGGTGGAATTTCAGTGATGGCTTGGACCTTGAGGGGGTCCACTATGATGCCATGTTGGGAGATGATGAACCCAAGGAGGCATCCAGCGGTGACACAAAATACACACTTGAGGGGGTTCAAGAGGATATTGTACTAACGACATCGTTGAAAGACAACTCGTAAGTCATCTAGATGTTGCACTCGTTTCTTGGATCAAGAAGTAAGGTCATCCAAGTAAGCGAGGATGATGCAAGTGACATCATGGAAAACATAGGTCATGTCTCATTGGAATGTCACACGAGCATTCTTGAGTCCAAAAGGCATGACACGATACCCAAAATTTCCCCGTGGGGTGGTAAATGCGGTTTTATACTAATCTGGTGGGTGGATCTGTATTTGATCATAGCGAGAGAATTCGTCCATGAAGGACAATGCCTCATGGCCGGTGTAGTCATCAATAATTTGGTCGATGAAAGGCATAGGAAATTTGTCTTTGGAACAAATTTGATTCAGATCGTGAAATTCAGTGCAGACGTGAATGGTGCCCTATTTTTTGTTGACATGGACGGGGTTGGAAACCCATGACGTGTATGTGATGGTGTATATGAACCCAACAGTGCATAGTTTGTCAATTTCATCTTTGATGGCCGCTGCTTTGGATGGGTGTAGTGTGAAACTTGGTCTATGGTGATGATCTTCCCATTTTGGGGGAACGTCGTCGTTCGAAACATAGAAAAATCCAAAGCCTTCATAGCGTACATGTAGCTACATCCAAACAAGATGTTGTAATCGAGTGGGGCGTTGATAACCTTAATGTTAAAAAGAATGGTTTTTCCCCCGAGTTCAACGAGGACATTTTGAAAGAGCCCTTCAGGAGAGGATGGTCATCCATCATAAGATATCAAAGTGATGGCGGATGGTATTATCTCGGGGGAGCCAAGTTTCTTCCATACGGTTCTGGACATGATGCATGTGGATGCACCTTCAAAATTGATGCATCGATGAACTGTGATGTTCCAAATTTTGACTGGTATCTAGAAAGCTACCAAAGTGGGGAGATGAGGTTTCCCACAATCTAGATCAAAAGTGATGAGTCTAGTATCAGTAGCTTCGACTTCCCCCAAGGTGGAAAGCAATGATTTTTGTTGAGTGGGACAGTTTTGGAGGACTTCCAAGACTGACATGGCTACAGGATATTGTGCCAACTCATAGACCAGACTATAATTGTGTGCCACCCTAGCCTAAGGGTTGTTAACATTCTGTCACAATGGGATGTGAGGAATACGAAGGGGTGGTTTAGTGTTAGGGTGTGGAATCATCAAAGGTTTCAAAACTATAACTAGAACTGCATCCGAAGTGGTGGGAGTAGATTCAGGGGGTGTGTTGTATTGACGATTGCACATTTGTAGGAGAATTTCTTCTTCGCTAGTGAGGAGGATTGTGCGATCCATCAGATTCCCAGGGTTTTTATACTGTCCCATCTATGGTGGGGCAGGGTGTAATTCTTACTGAGTATTCATCACACCTTGATGTGGAATAGGGTTTTTCAACACCACCGGGGGTGGTTGTTGCAAATACTATTGTGGGGTCTGTTGAGGGGCAGGCGGTACTGGAGGACGTGGTGCATTCATGGAATCTTTCATGTATTTGAAGTCAGCGATTTGGGGGCAATGGTGAGTATAATGACCATGCTCACCACAAAGGGCACAAGGGAAGTTCATCCAGAGGTTGTTGTTGTTCCTCCCTTGGATTTTGTTTTTATTTCCCCCTTGGGGGTTCTGGTTCCCTTGATTCTGGTTGCCCCCAGTAGGTTGGTTCTATTCGGGGTTGTTTCCCCCTAGTCCTAGGTTATTATTGTTTCATATTTTCCCTTTATTTTTGGCATTATTCAACTAATGGGCTGGATTTTCCGTATTCAGTTGTTCAAAATTTTGAAATTGTTGAATGGGGGAGGGATGAACAAAGTTAACCCCAGCGTGTGGTTGTCCTTGTGGAGGAGCAATGGGCTGTGGAGGACCAAGAAATGGGAAATACAGGTTATTTTTGGATATTGACCTGTAGGGTACATAGGAAGGCGTAACGCTTTCGCTAGTGCTCAAGGTGTAAGTTGAGGTAGAGGGGGTACCATAACTTGGTTGAACGGTCAAGCGCATCAAGGGTATCGATGCGAGTTCACTCATGGGTGGGGGGGGGAATAGCATGGTATGGTTGTTGATAAGGGGGAGGAGGGTAATAAGGGGGTCATCCATACACCAGTGGATGTTGGGGTGTACCGTACATGGGCGGTGGTTGGATGTACTAATTGTGGTGTGTTGTAGTACCAATCAACCCATCTGTTGAGTGAGACATCGCAGGTTTATCCTAGTTGAATGGTACGGGTCTTAGAGCGTCAGGTAGTACCATATATAAGTATTCTAATTGTGAATAAATGAGGTTGTACTGTTGAGCCTTGTTGATGGCTTCCTCTTCACTTTAGGGGAAGGTAGAGGCCACATCTTTGGCAAGGAGAGGGACGAGTGATCTGAGAAACCAATCGAGGCATTGTTGTTTGGTGGTTTTTTCTTTGCATAAACCACATTGTCGACGCCATTCATGAATGTGGTTGGTGATATGTGTGGATGAGGTTTGTTTAAACTCAGAGAGAATTTCTAGACCATTGTCATGGAGAATTGGTAGTTGAAAGAAGGTCCAAAAAAAATTGGCCAGTGATTCAAAAGTCACATGGGACCCTAATTTTCCATCCACATGCCACTTGGTTGATGGGCCTGTGAGTGTGCGCTGAAATAGCCTTAATCAAACAGAGTCATCCATGATGTTGTTTGAAGAGCACCATAGATGGAAGGTCATGACATGGTTGGCAAGATCTTCTCATGCCTTTCCTTCAAAATTGGGAATGTCTTAAGGTAGTTTGGTAGGCATTGCAGGCCATGTGGGGTCATGCAATATAGGATCGTTTGTGAGATTTCCCAGATCTGGTATGTTGAGGGAGGCCAAATATGGCATTTGGAGTGGTGGTGGAGGATTAGTTCCAGCCATGGTGTGAGTGTTTTTTGTACCTAACTTGTGATGGGGGTTAGGTGGGGTTGTACCTCCCCCTTGGGAAGAAGTTTTCCCCCTGCTTCCTTGTAAAGGGGAGCTAGGGGATGTTTTTCCTTGGGAAGTGGACCCAAGTAAAGTGGAACCAAGCAAAGCTAATCCCAATATAGTAGCACTCATAGGGGCGTGAGAGGGTTAGGTCGATGAGTTGGCAAGACTAGGAACTCCTCCTAGAAGAGGAGGGAGGTTCTGCAAGCGTCTGGAATAGAGGGGATTCTGTGGGTACCCTATGATGTTCGACTAGCAAAGTGAATGTGTGTGAATGGTGATGAGAGTAATAAAATGAACCAGATTTTTTGTATAATTTTGGACCTTCACAATATATCTCACAATTGTATGTAATCACAAGAGTGTCATACATAAATCAATTGAAAAGAAGCATACATGTGCATAGGTGTATTTTTTCAACGTGGGAGAACAAAGAAAACAAATGCTCATGTCCTAAAAAGATGTAACGTCTTTCCTCTCAAATGGCACTAGACCTTCCAATAGCACTCAACAATGGGGTCTGAAGCCATCGGAAGAGGAACTAATGAAGGATGAAATAATCAGTTATAATGATGGGTAGAGGGTGCATATCTCAAAAGAGGTGGTGATATTTCCCAATAGCCACACAAAATATGATCAAGGTGCAATTGCATCCCACAATTGCCATCTGGGTAGATGTCCTAAAATTTGGCCACT
Organism: Picea sitchensis; assembly: GCA_010110895.2. Taxonomy (NCBI): domain Eukaryota; kingdom Viridiplantae; phylum Streptophyta; class Pinopsida; order Pinales; family Pinaceae; genus Picea; species Picea sitchensis. Next base: position 7,572 of record SNQJ01S0254846.1, on the reverse strand, counting down.
AAGTACCTCAGTCAAAGTGCGGCATTTAGATTTTCGGCCTCAGAAATGGGTCACGGGATGGATCCCTTCCAAGAGGTGGGTGACTCAAGGGGGGACACATATAACAACTAGACCTTGGCCTTCAACCCTTCACAGGTATCTCCCTGCCTTATGGTGTTAGGAACACTTGACTTGGAGGATTTAAAGTTCCCTATTTGTCAATTTCTAATGTTTGAAGATGTGAGAACCAGATAATGGGGACTTATTTGGATGCCTATCCCCGAGATCCTACCTAGACTAAAAAATTATTTTGGAACCTCCTGTGGAGGAAAACATAGTGAGTTTTTAGAAAAATTGTAGATGTGGTTGTTTGAGAGATTGGGGGTGTGAACCAATCTCATTTGAATTAAGTGGGAGTGCATAATTCCTTCAAGAAAAAGTGGAACGTTTAGAAATCCCTTTGGAGGAAACCTACTTCAACCTCCAGAATTCGAGATGAAATTATGTGATTGAGTAGTGACTTTGTGTGTGAGAAAGTGATAAAATGTGCCAAATTTTTAATAAGTTAGGTGTCATCTTGCAGCATGTGGACTTCGTGTGGTCCTTACAAGTCTTGATTACCTATCTTACTAGATGCCATTGGTACAACCTTGCGGAATTTTAAAGTCCCTAGAGAACTAGCATGTGAACATATGGGTCCTTACCAATCCTTTAAACTCCTTAATGTGAATTAATATAAGAAAGCTTCAAAATACTATCCTAGATCGAAAGCATGTGGGCATGTATGGGCCCGTTACAATAATATTTAAACTCCCCTAGTGATGTTAACTAAGAAAGTAGTTTCAAAACTATCCTATCTTTGCAACATGTGGCCATGTATGGGCCCTTACAAATTTAAGATGTTTTTGAAAAAAGAAACTAAGAGGGGCCCTAGGGGGCCTTTGTCCTCTCCTAAAGATTTTGTGTTTAAGGGAGATCAAATCTTCCCTCAATCATTTTTATGATTCTCAAGATCTCTCTATGGTGCGAGAGAAGAGCATACTCGATGATTGAAGTTGATTTCTAGTCCCAATGCAAGTGTTTATATATGTGATAGTGAATGATTCCAACATAACTTTTACTATCAAAACAAGCCATCCATGTGGCAACTCAAAGAAAAAAGAGGAAAAAATATGGCTTTTTAACCCCCTAAGTGCCTATGTTTTGACTAACCCTTCATGTGGAGAGGGAATCTAAGTGTGGTGCATATTAAAAATTACATAGAATCAATATTCAAAAGGCTAAGGGCCTTCAAAATATCACAAAAATCCCTTACAATGTTGGATTTATGGATAGATGCGTCGGTCACAGAGTAGACAGAGGCACATGTGGCACCAATGCGCAAAGAAATAATGACTCATTGGCGCACTATGCGCAGAATGTGTTGAAAAACACAATGTTGTTGGTGCACGTGCTTGGAAGATGCGTCTGTGGGATGAAAAACCCATGCACATTCTGATATGCGGATGGGAAGAAAATTTTGAATGAAATTCTCTTATTCTAGCTCTGAATTTAGCTTTTTGCAAGTAGGACTGGGCCGGTTATGATCCTTGCAAGGTAATAGATCACAAATAAGTTCTCAAACAACCCATATAGGGAGGAAATTGATGCCTTATCCCCAGTATGGTCGCCAATCTATTGTATCCTTTTCTCCACTTGGATGAGAAAAAGAGGGACACCTACAAGTCCAGTTGGGTCAGCTGAACATTGCATAAGTTAGTGCAATATTTAGACACATCAAGCACAAGAAATAAATAAACAACTAAGCTAATAACAACTAAAGAAACAAAACTAAAGTGCATAAGTAAATTAGAACCAAAATCAACCAAACAATTGACCAATATTCATGCCACCGATGGATAGATTGTATTAGTGGGCAAACACCAAAGAGAAAGGGAGAATTATGGGTTCCCTTTTCCTCCAAGGGAGGGCTCTTGAATCCCCTATGTGATATATCTTCTTACAAATGGAAAACTAAAAAGGAAATGGTGAATAAATCCAAAGCTCATTCCCTCAAGAGGTGAGGAGAATAGCCCAATGAAATGATGCTAGTATGCTCCAAGAAGGAAAGAGGTTCCTTTTAGGAGAATAGAGGTAGCATAACAATAAAAATAGATTCTTAGAAATATAGTGCACCCATGGCCTCTTTTTATAGAAAATATTTGAGGCATTATCCAACCGGTCTTTAGTGTGAACAAGGGGCCCTTTAGGGCACCTTTAGGTCTTTTACCATCCCCCCACTTAGATTCAGTTCAAATTTGAGGGTCAAATCAAATTGGGAGATGAACCAGATGTGGGTGGGAGGTCAACCAGAATCATAAATGCGTCATTCTCAGGTGTGTGAGGCTTTTGGCGTACACAGTCACGCATCGGGCGCATGTGCGCTTTTCCTGCATTTTCGACTAGCACACGTGTGCGCGCTTCCTTTATTTGTTGAGTGCATGTTTGTTTTCTAACTAGTTTTATAGTTTGTGCCCTTTGGAAATGCATTTTTTGGGCGATGAATGAACTAATAGGTGTTTGGAAATGTTGGATTCCTATGACCATTTGCGGACAAAATTTCAGTGATACATAAATGTTGGGTGCAAATGCAGTTGTCGATAATTTCCATCTTCAGGATGGGTTGTTGTGTCATCTGGGCCATATATGTGTTCCATCAAGAGAGTGAGGGAAGCTGATCTGGGAATCCCACTACAGTCGGGTGGCAGGACACTTCGGTGTTGAAAAGAAAGTGATGATGCTACAGAAACATTTCTACTGGCCGAAACTTCGACAAGAGGTCAGCAAGCATATTAGGTCTTACACTGCCTACGTTATTGACAAACCGACCACTAAGAAACAGGGCATGTACACCCTTCTTTGTACTCCTGACAGGCCATGGGAATGAATCTCAATGGACTACATGTCGGGCCTCCCATCCACCAAGCGGGGAAATGACTGTGTTTTTGTGGTTGTCGATTGCTTTTCTAAGCTGGTGATTCTAGTTTCCTGCAAGAAGAACATCATAGCAAAGGCCACTGCCAAGCTCTTCTTTGAATGAGTCTGGGTACATTTTTGAATCCCACAAACCATTTTCTCATATCGGGACAATCAATTTCTCACCACATTCTACTCGAGCCTCTGGTCACTACTGGACACCAATCTCACCAAGTCCACGGCCTTCCACCCCCATACAGATGGCCAAACCGAGGTCGTAATCAAATGATTGTGCATATCCTTCACATGTATAATTCAAATCACCCTCGCACATGGGATGCGATCCTTCCCTATGTCCATCATATCTACAACCGAGCCCTGCATAGATCAACTGGCCACAACCCATTTCAGGTGTGGTCGGGATTCCAACCATTGGGTCCCATAGATGTTGCACTTCCCCTTGCGGTCACCTCGACTGACTCATCTCCTACTCCAACTGAAGCTGAAAAATCCACCCTGTTCATTGAGCGAATCCATCACATCCACCAATAGGTTCAGGATATCCTACATAAGTCCAATGACAAGTACAAGAAGCGCCATGATCAACATCGGGTGCCACATAATTTTTAGGTGGGAGACAAAGTTTGGTTGCACTTACAGAAAGAACACCTTAAAGGACCCCATCAGAAGCTTCTCCCACTCTGTTATGGGCCATACACCATCACCAAGGCCATGGGGGATAATTATTTTGAGCTCAACATTCCTCCTTTCCTTGACCTGCACCCAGTGTTCAACGTGGATCTCGTTCACCCTTATTTCCCACCATTATTGGACACTTCAAAAGTAGCATAACAGCTGACACCAACAGAGCTCAACCCCACCTACATACAACAGGAATATAGTGATCAGATTGTGGACACACAGATCAAGGGAACGTGACAGCAAAGGATCCAACTTTATCAAGTCATCAAAGGAGGGAAGCTCCTACACCAAGGCAAGTGGCTCACCCGGGGCCAAATTCAGCAGAAACGTCCTCATCTAATGGGGGAAATAAAAGAAATGGAGACCATTTATTCCTAATGAGGGGGGATTGATCCAGGTGGATATCAGTGGCCACCCACCTTTTCCAACTGGTTTAAAACAGTTTTATGGCAATTTTTTTAATTTACTATTTTTAGCAGTTTTTCACTTTCGGAGGCGTTTTGAGGCCCTAAACGATGTTTTTTGGGAAAACGGAGAGAAATACATAAGTTCCTTCGATTTTTCCCCAAAAATGATTCTCCTCGATGATACCTTTCCAACGGGCTATCATGTGCCTAAAACGGAGATTGTATGCGAAAGTTACGACCCTTGGAAGTTGATGTACTAACTTACCCAAACGGGGCCCACATGACTTTTGGCACTTCATCTCCTAGGGTTAGGTTTTTAATGTCTATGGTTTTTGGCATTCCTATTTATTGTAAAAAGGCCTTTAGAGCCTCATTTTAATCATCTTCTTGCGAATGAGTGCAGCCGTCACATCTCTTCTTAGAGATGAGCCGCCACCATTCCAGCTAGCTTGTTTCCGTTGCATTTTACAGTTTCAACTTATTTCCTTATTAAATAGAAAACCAGTTGTATTGTATCTATGTTATTTTGTGTTAAGAACCTGTTAATAATCTATAGTCATTTCATTATGCTCATAAAATATGGATCAAGGTGTGTGGTGTGAGTTCTTTTCTTTTGCATTAACATATCCCAAAAAAACCAAAAATATTTTCTTTTTTGAGATTTCACTATGCATTTTGACCCCTGAAATCTAGTTTACATGTGTTAATAGGATTACATGTAATTTTTTATGAACATGATGACATCCACTAAACTTGAGGTATGTGTTTCCAAACTCGCCTATAGGGATAGTTTTTTCCGTACATTTCTCACTTTGCATTATTAACCATCCATACTACCAACATTATGCCTTAGGTTCAACCCCAATCAGTTGTGACACTAACCACTCCTTTTTCGTGTCATAACTGGTTTGGTAGTACCTACCCTTTATGGGAACCTTATTTAGCACCCAGATTTCCATTTGGTGCCCATGTTGTGATTTTCCCATGGCCCAGGGAGCCCTCCTTTAGCCCCGCCATGACTTGAAGATTGAGCCTCATTTTCCTCTCTTCGTCTATATTTTGGACATATCCTCTGGGGATTCCAAAATATTTTTATTGTTTCTTAATGGTCTCCTATGAATTTTATGCTTGCATCATGCCTCCCATCGCTTCTCTATTTTTTTCCCATATCCCGCTTACCGCTATGTAGTAGCCTTGACCATTCGCCTCTTGCATTGTTTGGCCTCTGTTTTGCATCCACCTAACCAAGGAGAGAACAACTACTAAGAGTGGATCTCACTTGCCTATGCCATTTGAATTCAACTTGCTTAGGTTAGTTCCATGCACTTGGAAAATATGAGCATGTTGTTAATCCAATCGTTCTCTCCCGAAGAGTATACTTTTATCTCTTTTTTAGACTCGTTAAAGGACATGAAAAAGACACATCACGAGTATCCTTTTGACTCTTTTTGGGATCATTAAAATTAAATGAAAAATACAAATCAAGATTAATTGCATCATTCTTTCATTCTCGTTAAACCATGAAGCAAACCGAGCATACTTGTATTCCTCTTCCGTGCTCATTAAACCATGAAGGAGGCAAAGAATACAAAAAATAAAAAAATAGTGGGGTTTTTTTTCATCATTGATCTATTCTCAAAATGGAAACATCAATCGAGTCACCCTTGAACATGGCACCTATTTGATTTCTCATCATACAATTTGATTTTATCTTACCTAGGATCCATCCCAGTAATATAAGTCATAGATACTCCTTCGACCGATTACTCTTCTAGTCATCATGGAGAGTGCTTCAATGCCTCCCTCGTTGTTGCACTGTATTAATCTAGCTCTTGTGTCTTGATGCCAAGTCACTATCATGTCATTCTATATGTTCAAGGGAAGTTTAAACCTGAATCAACCATCTGCAATTTTTTTGACTTTCTGAGTTTTCCATTGTTGGAGGCAGGCCAAAGCAGAAAGAAAGACAATTTTGGTAAAGAAAGCATGCACGGGAAAAGCGATAGCTACAAGGAATAAAAACACATGCACATCCATGGAAGACCTAACGATGGTAGGGTTAGGGATTTGGTAATGTATTTTAATGTTTGAACAACCAGAAATGTATAAATATAGATACTGAGGTATCATAGAGGGGTTCGGTTATAAGGGTTCAGAACATTATCGAGTTTAGCTAGTTATCTATGAGTTGTTGCGATATATAATATTTTTTTGTATGACCTAACTTTGTAAGATGTTGAGCTAAAGGGGACTAGAGAGGGAATATCTTGAGGGTTAGATCAGGCTGAAGAGCCTGGTGTGATCTAGTCTGCCTCATATAGATCTTAACAAATGAGAAGAATTGTAATGCACGTGGCGCTGTAAATGAGGAAATACTATAATAAAAGAGCCAAGAGACAGATCTTTGTGGACGTAGCTCAGGAGGGGGTGAACCATGGTAACATCTGTGTTATGTGATGAATGCATGCATATATTTATTGTCTTCAGTAGTTATTGTTGTGTTTAATGAATGATTCGCTATATTTCCTGCATATTCTCAAATCATGGTATATTGTGTTTACAAGTTATAATAGTGTCAATATATAGTTCTCATATTTTGCACTCAATCCTAGGTTGTAAACACATGAGTGTTACAACCACCCATTAAAGCTATCTCGAGTGAGATTACGCAGTGCACTCTATGCGTTGTGTTTCCTTCTGGTTTACCAGGAGGGCCGATAGTTTTAGAGGCTTTGTTGGAAACATGAACAGACATGAACCCTAGGTCACTCAGTACGAACTCAGACAGAATAGAAGAAGTAAACCAAAAAATGGTTCCATTGTCATTAGTAGGAATAGGAGAGATTGAGTAGATGTGAATAAGCGGAACAAAATAATATGAAAGAAGAAAAGGAAGCAATGAGCCATTAAAAGGGGATGTTGAGACCGTGGAATCCCACAAAAGTAGAGATAAGACAAAAGAGTTGGAGTTTGCACAGAAAGACAACAGAAACCCTAGACTAACACCCTACAAATATATTGAGAAATACATGTTTACTGATTTGCATGAAGTCTTTTTCTGTGATTTCCCACACTTATTGCAAGAGTGGATACTAAGGTTGAAGGATAACCACGCAACGAATCGGATTCGACAGTTAGATTGGACCTCGGTATAGATTGAGCTGTTATAACAGGTGAACAACAAATTCACCCCTGCAGTAGATTTTTATCTTGACAGTATTGTGGAAGGCTTTATAACAGAGTTTACAGTAGACACAGCAAAGTCATACAGTGCAGCGGAGCAAGAGTTTCTATGCAGACCTCGAGGAAGGTACATTAGATCGTTGTATACTTCTATTAAGATATTTCTATACAATAAAGGTGTAACGACAATGGAGTCAGACAGCTAAACTTCCCTGTGTTGGAAAATGTTTAACAGGTAGCATATGCTTGTCATTGATGGCAAGTATAGCAATGAAGATGGCATGGGTGCAGGAAGAATGTACAAAGGATTGTTGGCATGTTTTACAGGCAGCATAGACTTGTCATT
>SNQJ01S0254845.1:0-12603 GCA_010110895.2 Picea sitchensis | reverse complement strand
AATTGACATTATACCTTGAAAAATATATATTTAACTTAAAATATAATTAATTCAATATAAATGCATATAAATATATGCATTTGATTTAAAATGTAAGTAATTCGATGTGATAATTCGTTTAAAGTCAAGTCACCGCACATGATATCCATAATACGCGTACGCAAAGGCGTAGGCTAGACGATATTACGGTGGTTGGTCCAGCTTGAATTGGTAGAACATGTCATGTCAAGTCAATGCAACATTTTCACAACGCAATAGAAGAATATGATTAAACATATCCAAGTCACTTGGACAAAGGATTGGGACTAACATTTTGTTCAATAGAAAATAATTGTAGAAAAAAAAAAAAATTAAATAAAAAATAATTTTATTTATTTAAATTATACAATATTAAATGGAAGTTAATCTACATTATGGAATTTGAGATATCCATCTGGTTTAAAAGTTAGTTACCAATAAATAATATGGGATGATTCAATATATTTTATCTATATATTATAGAATTTAAGATGTTAGACTTGGTTAGAAATTATTTTTGTTTAATAAAATTATATATATATATTAAATTAAAAAATCAATAAATAATAAATAATATGGGATGATTGCAATATATATATTTTTATATATTATAAGATTTGAAATTGTTTAAACTAATCTAGATTCATCTTAACTTTGAATTTATCAAGTATCGAGAAAGATCAAATTTCTCAAGGTGCAAACCTTTCTTAGAGTGTAAAACTTGAGGAAAGGTTAAAGGTTTGCACCTCTAGAGATTCGATCCCTCTCAATGCTTGGTAGATCCAGAGTTAAGATGGATCTAGACTGGTTTTAGTGATGGACGATCACACAAAATTTGTATATGATCAACATTATGTATATGTATATGTCTAAGATTAATATGATCATTTCAAATTTAGTCACTTTACTTTGTGGTTGAAAGTATAGAGAGTATTATCAAGGAGTAATGCCAATCTATCTTATTTAGTTTTTATTATAGTGACAAAATATATAGAAGATCAACATTATGTATATGTATATGTCTAAGATTAATTTCCTCATTTGAAATTTACTCAGTTTCTTCAGTTGATTAAAAGTATAAAGAGTATTATCGAGCAGGATCAATGTGAATCCATCTTCTTCAATTTTTAGTACAGTGACACAATTTGTCTGAGATGAATCTGATCATTTAAAATTTACTTAGTTTCCTTAGTTTGTTGAGAACATAGAGAGTATTTTGATCTTTTGATATTGATCATATGAAAAGGGAGGTTGAAATCATATACCATTCAAATATTTAACTCTATATATTGCAGTAAATGCTATACCCTGTCTCTCTTTCTTTCCAATATTAATAGTACATTTCTCCAACACAAATCCGTGTGACTTATGGATTGTTAAGCCCTAAACAAGTTTCAAAGGAAGCGAGTTTTTACTACCTCTTTCAATAGGTGTAATAGGAAGCTAGTTTTTATATTTCTACTATAGTGAATCATTTTTCATTTTATTATAATTGAAATGAATGTACCATAATATTTTTCATTATTGAAATCATTTCAATTACTTGATTTCTCTAAACGATTTTTCATTGTATCACCAGTCAAATTAATGTACCTTATTGTTTTGCATTAAGTTATCATTGAAATCAATGCAACTACTTTATTTGTCTAAATGAATTTTCACTATATCATCACTAACATCAATTTTCACTATATCAACACTAAAATCAATGCACTTTATTTTTTGCATTAGGTTATCATTAAAACCAATTGAATTACTTGATTGTTTTAAATAATTTTCATTGTGTTATCACTAAAATAAACATAACATTTCTTGTTTCTTTATATAATTGTTGAAATCAATACAACTATTAGTTATATCAATGTTGAAATCATTGCAACTATATGACTACTTTACATCATTTTTCATTGTACCATCACTTAAATTAATACACATCATCATTTTTCATTATATCATTGATGAAATCAATGCAACTATTTGTTATATCATTACTGAAATTAATGCAACTATTTGTTATATCATTGTTGAAATCATTGCAACTACAAGACTATCATAAGGTTGACCTTGCAATTTTCTCAGCCCATTGATAAAAAACTAAAAAATATATATTGATTTTATCCTTCTAGATAATACTATAATCATAAATTAATATTTTTTATAATTATGTATTCACTATATAAATTATCTTGATGGATTAGCTCGAGTGGTTGAGTGTTGTGGTTATTACGATCGAGGTCTTAAGGTCAATTCCCCGGACAAATATTGTTTCTCTTTGATGAGATTTTTGAGCCTTGCTTGATGTCCACATTGGGTTTCCTGTGATTTTTTCCATTGGAAAAACAAAATATTCACTATATAAATTAATATGATTATAATAATATATTGACTATCAAAATGTGCAAGATAATGTTATTTTTATAGCGTATCCAACACCCATGTTGAGTCCCTTCACTACGGAAAACAAATTATTGTTATAGAACAAATTTCCACATATGTGCAATTGTGACATGGCCCAGCCCTTTTTGCTAGATTGCTAAGCAAAATCCCAAATTCCCTCATCAAAGTCACTTAAAAAACATGAATTTTTATTATATCTGTGTGTTTTCTTTGTGCAACACATATACATACATGCCTTGCTAGCTTGCAACCCGTGGATGCCATAAAAAATGTAAAAAATAAAATAATTCCACATTTTTGGGTGGGAATTTTGGTTGGGCTCGTTTCCCAACCTCCCTAGGCCTGTACCAAAAAACATTCAACCTCTTTAACCTCTCAAGGATGGTATAAATCCACCATTGGGGGCATGGATGAGGGGAAGAATGAAGGTGCAAGATCATGCTGGAAAAATTTAGCAAAGTTTCCTTATACCCCTTCATTCTTTGAGTAGCATCCCATACTTGGAAACTCCTTTTCCAACATTCCTTCCTTTTCTATATCACTATAGGGTGTATCCCTATCCCTGTTGAGTTATCCAAGGAAGGGCCTCACCACTGAGTTGATGCTTGAAGGTCTTTGGAGGAACTTGGGGTAGTTGGCTCCAAACCAATAGTGAAGGTTGAATCAGGTTATAACTACCTTTCTCACATTGTTTTTAATAGAAGAGTTATCTTTCCCTCCTATTGTGTTTATTGATTCATTGTAATGTTATATGATAATGTATTTCATATATATTTGACTATATGCACATGATATATTCTATTTAAATGCATAACTACTTTGTAGAAGCCTATTCTTGGTTTCCTATTGAAGGCTAGTTCTAGTAGAGATTAGTAGCACTTCAAGAAGCAAGGGAGGGAATCCACATTGAATGAAGTATTCAAGTTGTGAGGCCTACCCTTATTTATTTATCTCTCTCTCTTTATAAAAGTAGTTATTTCTTGTATGCATTGAAATATACAAGGGTAGGTTCTATCTTCTGAATTTGGTCTTGCTCTGCTTGACTTGACCCAAAGTCACGGGGAAAATATCCCTTAAACAGAATTGACGACCATACTAGGGACTCTTCTAATTTGGGTAAATTTTTATGGTTTCTTTGGTTTTCTTATGTTTTTTATAGTTTTTATTGTTTCTGGACTTTATTTTCATAGATTTTATCATTCATGAACTTTTCCAAAAGTTTTTATAAGCCCCCCCTTTCCAGGTGAACTTTTATTTTTTCAGGTCTAACTGACTTATCTATGCTTTTCCCTTCTGTAAGTTGTCGACATCTGCGTTTTGCACTTGTATGACCCATGGGTATCTGTGAGTTTTAGTTAACACACTCACAAACTTATGCACTTGAATTGAAATTCTAAGTCTTTTTTGCTCAGAGTTGGTTGGTCTAGTTGGTTTTTCATTATTTATTGAGCCCCTTGAGTTTGTTGATGCTCTGGATTGTTGCTTATAGTCTTTGAAAACTATTACTTTGTTTAGAAAATATATTTCTTTCTTTTAAGCCTAGTCTTGGAACTTTAGGGTGTTTAAGGCCAATTGAAAGTTCAGTTATATATATGGCTTGATTTATTTTCTAGCGGTTAGATATTGTTTCCTTTCTTCTGGTTTTCCTTTCTCTTTTTAGTTTTAAAAAGAAAAAGAAAATTTTCCTTGTTAGTTTCATGTTCATTTCTGTTTAACGAAAAAAGAAAAAATATCTTGGTTACTAGTTTTCTTGCCTTGTTTCCTTTTCCTTTAAATTTATCAAGAAAATAAATCGTTTGCTAGTACTCAAGTTTGCATGCTTTTTGCTTGCTTTGATAGGTAGTTACTTCGGTTAAAATTAACCTTGTTTAAAAAACAGAAGTTCAGTGTGTTAAGTTATTTCTCTTTGTTCCACATGATTATTTACAAAGCATCCTAGAACTGCAGTGCATAGTAGTTTAAATATCTTGCGTACATCTAAACATATATTTCTTTCATTTGCAAAAATACAAAAGAAAAGAGTTTGTTTTTCTGAAGCGTTGATTATTACTTCTTATTTTCAGTGAAGAAACCACATTTCAATTTTTCTTTATGTTCTTAAAGTGTTGTATTTGAGTCATCAAAACATCACATAAGTTTCATCTGTACCTTTTAGGTAATGAAAAACCCCCATAAAATGAACACTTAAATAAAATTTATTAGAAACTTTCATTTTGTAGGGTGAATTGATTAGTTACAGGCTAGGGCCTTGGTTTAGGTTGGAGAGTAAATTTATCCAAGGCCATAAAACAAACGTAGGAGTCTGAGCTATGGAGAGCCTAAATCCAACTATCATATAAGTATAGTCCGAAGCCTCCTCTAACGCAAGAGATAAACACATGGTCGCATCAAGGATATCCGAGGAGAGACCCCTCCAGAGCTTAACTAAGCGTACCAGGGAGATCTTTCATTGAGGGATTAATTAGTACCCATACCTCTGTGAGAGGTAGTGCTTTCAAGGATTCAGTCTTATATACCCTGCCCATACATTCGGTCTTGACTATCAGGTGTACCCCCCAGTTGTTGAATACGAGTTGGTGACCTTAGTGGCCATTCCCAGGGATATCAAAGGTGACTACGAGGGTTTTCCTTGGTACTTGGAATGGATTTCACATCACACTTTTCAGTATTGTTGGAGGGTGCCTCACGAAGCATGGGTACTTGCACCAAATAAGGTTGGTTAGTGGAGGTTAGGATAATTGTTTCTCATTCCTTTGTCATTGGTCCACGAGACCTAATCCACTTGATTTAGGATATTTGCAAGGTCTCTTATGTTTATTGTTTCCATTTAGGATTTTTCTAGTGGTGTGCTTAAAGGATCATAGAATTTATTAAGTAGGCGTGTACGTGGTTTCTCAAGAGTTGACAACTTAAAGTGGTTGACCAACTTCCTCGTAGATCGAGGAGATTTCAAGGACTTCGTCTTGAACAGTAAATCAGAAACAGTTATCACTCGCCTCCAGTAAGGTGTTGTCTTGATCAATCTAGTGCTTTTGTACTGATTGGTCTAGTTGAGATCACATCTATGGAATCGTCATAGATTAACGCTTTAGAACCAGAGCTTATGACTGTTGAAGATCTCAGAGTTGAAGAATATGCTCCGAATTAAAACTCTCCATTAATTGGAACTCTCTCATCACCTGTGGTGCAACTTCCAACTCCTATATCATACTTTACTAATAGTATCCCTCTTCACTGGGCCGCTATAGATGAAACTTCACAAGTGCCTAGCTTGGGAGTCCCTATAACTCCCACTTCGACAATTGTCACTCGTGGGATCTTTCCTCCTTGTTCGTCCAACATAATGACTAGTGTGGTTAATTCCACCATAGTTTATTTTATCAACAACACTTCTCTGTTGGTCGTTGGTTTCGCTCCTTCGATGAGTGTAGCCATGTCATTTTCGTCGACGACAAACTCTTTTTTGTTCGGTATGCTATCAATGGGAATGCTTAATGCATGGATTGTTTCCCAATCAACGTCCCAAGTAACTAACATTGGTGTAGGGAGTTCTTCAATTATCTACCAAGAGATTCATTGGGGTGTAGGTCACATTCCTCCATCATTCCCATTCGTTGGGGGAAGGTATTTTCTATCTCCTGGTCCTAACCTCTTCAAGAGATGGAACGCTTCTATGGGTGTTGTCAGCATGCCATCCATTTCCACTTCATTCACATTATACGATGGATTCAAGAGAAATCCTTTTTCCACATCCATAGTGTCATGGGGGGGAAACCCCTTCCAAACTCATTGGAATCCCACGCAAGGGTCTTTCCCTTCACAAGAGATGTTGTTAGGGGGAAACCCATTTCTCAATCAATATAACCCCATGCAAGGGCTAGTCCCTTCAGAAGGGGGTTTGATAAGAGGAAACCCTACGTTTCCATCTAGAAATCATATGGATGGAGGTTATCCTCCATTCAACTAGAGCCAATAAGGTTTTACCCAAATCTTTGGTCCATTGAAAAAATCTTACTGGAAACATAGTGCCAGTTAAAATCTAGGACCCTCTTTTCAAGTTGTTAATCAGTTAATGACACAACCAAGGCTACCATTTCTAGAAACTCTTCATTTTCCAGAATTTTCTAAGTTGATGACCAATTTGTCATCACTCGATCTAGCCTACTATCCCAACCAAACTTTCCTTAGAAATCTCAAATTTTGAGGGGAGGAGCGGTGAATATCCGTAGGACCACATTATGATGTTTCATTTAAGGTGCTTGTCGAATTCTTTAAACGATGAATCGATCTAGTTATGTTTATTCCAATGTACCCTCACATGGGTCACTGTGAAATGGTATATTGAACTGGATAGGTCAAAGTATGTGACGTTTGGTGACCTTTCCATGGTTTTTCTCAACCACTTCCAACTCCTTGTCCAATATGATGTCGGAACATATCTTTTGGAAAACTTTGAACAAAATAATGCTACTCACATTTTCGATCATATTCGGGATTGGAGGAGACAAAAGAGCTTGATTAAATCCACTATACCACTCAAGTTTCTCTTGGAGTGGTTCTTGAAGTTGGTACTCCCTTACGTTTCTAAGGATGTATCCACTTCATGGGTATTTTCAAAAGAGAAGGAAATATTTAGTCACAATAATTGGAATTCATTTACTCTCAATCTAAAATTCTCTACGAGATTATTCCTAATGCACCTCGATCAACCCTTGACTTAGAGAAACTAAATTTGAGACCACATGTCGATGGCATTGTTTGTTCTTCTCTAACCAGATGCATAATTTTTCAATTCAACAAACTATGGTTGGTTCGGCCTCTCGATCAACCACCCCGACAACCCAGTCCTCAGATGTACATATTGTGCAATTGAAGACTCAAAAGGGTCTTCAACAACCCAGAGAGAAAAATACACGCAAAGGAAAGAAGGGTAGTGTGGGCAATGACAAAATATCTAATAAGAATGATAAGGGGGAAAAGGGTGAAAAGAAAAAGGTGAAGTTCCCATGCAATATTTGTGGGGATGACCACCTCACTCATCAATTCTTGAAGATGGAAGAGGCCCAATGTTTGATAAAGTTGCAACAACAACAACAACAACCTGTTATATTACAAAATCCATTCCCGCAAGGGAAAAACATGCAGGTTGGCTCTTCCACTTCTAACACACAAGGGGACACTCCAAGTGCAAATTTTCCTGATGAATTGTTCAACTTCGTTAACATGGTCAACCACACAAATGAAGAGGAGGTATATTTTATGACCAGGGCTCACGATTATAGTAATCCAGAGTCATCAATGAAAGGAAAAGAGACTTTCGATCCTCAACGACCTCTTCACATAAAGAAACCTAAGAAGGAAACGATGATGTGCATACCGAAAGATGTGTGCAAAAGAGAATCACACAACCCTAATTCTAGAGCCGTGCCCAACTACTCTATCATTAAGGACTTAGCTCAAATGACGTATGTGATGTCTTCTCTTGAGGTGATATAAAATTTCCCTATGTAACACATTGCATTGCTTTCTGTGATTGAAGCGGTGGATCCTTCCAACCTACTCGTTATGAAGTTTGATGTTTTTTATGTCAAGCCGCACCTTCCTTACCATGTATCCTTCTAAATCAATGTGATTTATGAGAATCATGTGATCAATAGGAATATGGTCGATGAGGGGGCTTTGACCTGTGTCATGTACTTAACATGTTGGAAATCCATTAAATCTCCAGAACTATCACCTTCTCCTACATTGTTAACCACGTTTGACGAATGTTCATTTAGACTACACAGTCTCATTTCCTCTTTTCCAGTTTAGTTAAGTGTAAAGACCATTTCTATAGAAGTAGAAGTAATCAATGAACCGGTCGAATATAACTTGTTATTGGGAAGGAAGTGGACTTATGCAATGACAACTGTCGTCTCATCAATATTTTAAATTTTATGCTTTCCCCATGAGGGAAGGATTGTGACTATTTATCAAATGGATTTTAACTATTCTAGTTCCACAATAAATCAATGATCCACAAATCCGTGGATTGAGAAATCTCAGTCGGAAACTGAGAGCATCAGTGTTATAATGTATCCTTCTCTTATGGGCACCTTGACTTTCCATCACTGATGTCGTACATTCATGCCACCCTGGTCAACTACCAAAAGTCGAGTCCCCCGACTCCTATTACAAGAGTCATTTATTTCATAGCATCATATATATGAGATCCATGGGTGTTTGATGGTTACTACTTCCCTTCTCGTGTTGTTTGAGTTATTGACTCAGGGTTTATGTCATTCGGGGTTCCAACAAAGCCTCTAAAACTATTGGCCCTCCTGGTAAACCAGAAGGCAACACAACACCCAGAAGGTACTGTGCAGTCTCACCCGAGATAGCTTTAAATGGGTGACTGTAAGACTCAGGTGTTTACAACCTAGGACAAAGTAGGGGATAGGGGTTTCCTGATTAAGGCCCTATACCACGATTCGTTACTGTAATCTACTTATTCCTTGAAATCGCATACATATATTTCACTGCTTAATTCCAACAAAGTATAAACAAATTCCTAACAATGTATTAACTCATTCATCGAACTTAACCATTAACTGCTGAAAGAAAGTAGAGACATGCATAAATTCAACACATTACGCAAGTATTACTGTGGTTCACCCCCTCCTGGGCCACATCCACAAAGAATTGGCTCTTGGCTCTTTTATTATGGTAGTTCTACAATTTTGGTGTCATGCGCTTACAATCGTCCACAAAACTGGTTAAGATCTTTGGGAGGCGAACTAGATCACACCAGGCTCCATAGCCTGCAATCTAATCCTCAGATCTACCTTCCCTCTTATCTCCTTTTCTCAACGGTTTACAAAATTGATTCATACAGCTAAAAACATTACATATCGCCTACGCTCCTGCATGGTTACAGTCTCCAAAACTTAACTCCAACACCTAACCCTCGAATCTCGACTCTCAACAACAATAACAATAACAAAAACCAACAATCAACAACAAATCAACCCTATATGATACTTTCGTATCTATATTTTTACATTTTGGGCTCTTCATCCATTTACATAATATTACCAAAACCCTAACCCTTCTTACATTAGCTCTTTCTCCCATGCACGTGTTGTTCTTCCTGTAGTTGTCGTTTTCCTTTGTGCACGCTTTCTTGCATGTGCTCGTTTTGTTCCTTTGCCAATTGTTACTTCAGTTTTCTGCACGCTTTCTTTCCCTTGATCATTCTTCTTTCCACTTCAACCTGGTGCCAACATGCCCCCAACACTGACATCTTACTCATCCCGAGTCACCTAATTTCCCTGTGCTTCCTCGATCTCCTTGGTGATTATCTGGAACTTTTCCTGCAACTCTCCTACTTTTGTTAGTGCCTGCATGGTTCTCTCCTTGATGGTGTCGACTGTCTAAGCTACCACTTCCTCGCTCATCAGTCCTGCGCATTCTAGTTGAGTCTATGTTGTCTATGTTCTAGCTTCTTCTGCCTACACAAGTACTTCTTCTACCCATTCTTGCAATGGTTCTAATTGAGCCTGACGCTCCTATTTTTGTGTTTGCACAATGATAAGTTCTACCTGCATCTTCTTCAACTCATGCGTTCCCTTGACCTGTTCTAGAATTGGTATGGTATTATGTCACTGTTTGAGTTCTTGGATCATTGTATTGATCCTCTCCTCCTCCTTGTCCCAGTGTTGGAACTGTGGATCCTCTTCCAGCCTTATCCAAAGTTGTGCTACTTTATCCAGCAAGTCGGTTGTCATGATAACCTGTTTTTCTAGCTACTGCAGTTGCATTTTTTCTTCTTTCTTCCTTTGCTCCTTCACTGTTGGTGGAGTTGTCGGTCTAATCTGTCTGTGGAGAGTCTCGATCTCCTTCTGATACTGATCAATTGCCTGCGCAATGTGGTCGATCTTTTCTGCAACTGGGAGTTCATTTCCTTGCGCAATGTGGTCGATCTTTTCTGCAACTGGGAGTTCATTTCCTTGCGCAATGTGGTCGATCTTTTCTGCAACTGGGAGTTCATTTCCTTGCGCAGTGGTGGGAAGTTTCCCAAAAATTTCTTCCACTCTGCATTTCATCTCATTTATGCATTCCTTCTCCTCCTGAGTTTATGATTTAGCCTACGCACAAACTGTTTCCAGCATTTCCCGCTTCTTTGTTTCTTTTTGTAGCTCGACTAAGTTTTTATGTGCTTATGACTGCATCTCGTGGTCAATGCTAACCTGTAGTTTGTATAATGCTCTTGATGGAATCCGTGTCAAGACCAAATGGATATGATCCAAATCCTTCAATGGTGTCTGTCCCACAATTTCATCCATTCACAGCATGCTAGGCTTTATGTAGACCATGGAATGTGCATGTGGGATCGAAAGAACTGGATCACGTTCTTCTACCTCCACCCTTTATGTGGTATGTGTGATCGATGGCTCTATGCCTCTACTGCTACTCGTGATCTGGGATTCCTTGATTTTCTTAAGGAGCTATCCCATTTCTGTCAGCTCCTTTTGTAGTTTATCCTTGTGGTGCACTGCATGATTGAAATCCTCTGCAAGGCAATCTTGGACCATTCTGCCAATCATATTTCCATCATCCTCCATGATTTTATAGTCCAGTGGTGGTCTTTGTGCCTTCATTTTATTGTGCGCTCCTACTTCCTGTACTGCTGGTCTCTTAGTTCCCCCCGGTTCCTGTGTGATGGGGTTCGATGCAGTTTCCTATGCTCCCTCAGCTGGTTTCCACTGTCCATTGGTCGACTGAGTGGTTTCTTTCCTCCCCTTATGGGTCCTTGGTTGTTTTGATCCATCCTCTTTAGGAGTCGACTTGGTTTGGTCCCTTCTTCATTTCTTGGGTACTGGGATATTTGGAGGCTGTGTTTCCGCCTGCATAGCCCCTCCTTCTGTTGTTTGTCCCGGTACTTCTCTGGGTATAGTTGGACTCCTCCATTCATCAAGCCATTCGTTGATGATCATGTCGATATCACCATCGGTGACACAGTAGTGCATCTGTAGCCACTGTTTATCTGGGCCTTTCCTTGGTTGTATCCACATGGCTTGTCGCCTAGCCCAGAAATTGGCAATGCCCCTGTATCGTGCGATAGCCTCTGGTGTTATTCTCCATGCTCGGCTTATGAATTCTTGTATCTCCCGTAGGTAAGCTTCGAATATGATTCCATTCTCCCTCTTATGCTTGGCTAGTGGCGTAGATCTCAGGACGCGATATCTTGCTCCTCCTCACTGTGGTGTGGTACAAAAGACAACGTGTTCTGGTTCTCACCATCCCATGAAATCTATGAGAGTGATCAACCATGAGTAATGAAATTTTGTACCTGCATCCTGTGCATCTTTGCAGTCTACTTGGAACAAGTTTGATAGGTATGGCACCCAGCTCATGGAGGTGCCTTCTGTGCACTGAGCTACAACAATAATGACTCCTGTTGGTACCTCGTCTTTGTAGCATTTTCTTAGTAGTTTGTAGGATAATATTTTTGCACGCAATTGCGTCACGACATTGTTGATCTATTTGATTATAATGCCTCTTATTCCTCTATCAGTGCCATATTTCTTCTTCATCTCTTCTACCAATGTTTTTTCCTTGGACTTATCATCCAGAATCAGCCCAGGATCCATACCCCAGGTGGGAAGTCCTGTTATCTGTGCGATAAGTTCGACATTTATGGGAATGGGTTTGTCCATCTATACATCCCCTCCATGCATAACTGCTAATAGTTGCTTGGCGCATGCCAACGCATATTGGCCTCTGCCAAAGTGTGGTTGAGTGATGGTTTCTCCGAGTTGGTTCACGACTATTTTCTGCATAAAGACCTGTGGTGCAAGCTCTGGATATTTGGTTTCATCTACTACGTCATGGTCAGAATACTTGAGCTTCCCGACATGACCCAATAGTTGCGGTTCCACTTGTACTCCCTCTGGTATGCGAGGTAGAACAATCTCTGCAGTTGGTTTCTTTCGAGGTGAGATTAGTATCTGAACTTGGTCCTCTCGTTGTGTTGGCTGGCTCGACGTTCCAACAACTCTTGGTTGGTTCCCTTTCATCCACTATGGCTAAGCCTAGGTAGTTCCAATGGTCTCCTCTGTTGGGTGACCTAAGTCAAGTGCTTGTGTCTCATTTGGTTGCTCCTCTGCTCCCAGATGATGTGTCATTCTGTTCACTTCCACAGTT
>SNQJ01S0254844.1:0-12603 GCA_010110895.2 Picea sitchensis | reverse complement strand
ATGGCCTTCTTCGCACAGATCTGGCCTCTCTTCATTGAGTCGTGGCCTTCTTCTCACAGATCTGGCCTCTCTCCATTAGGTTGTGGCCTTCTTCTCACAGATCTGGCCTCCCTCCATTGGGTCGTGGCTTCTTTTACACAGATCTGGCCCCTACACTTGAGCCGTGGCCTCCCTCCAGTAGATCTGTCCCTGTCTTCTTGAGCCGCAACCTATAGACTGTTTATCACGGTCATACCCCTTGGCACAAGCGTTTTGCTTGCTGGAAAGTTTTATGAGTATAAGGTTTTGACCACATAAATTTTTCTGTGTGATGTCTTAAGTGGTTTCTTCTTGGTGGCAATCAGTTCATTCATCTCTTGGAAATAGATCTAACCTATATGGTAGATCTATGATCCTGACTTTTTTTGAGCATATATTCAGTGGCTCTTCATCATTTATGTGTGGCATGCACTCCTTCAGTGATCTGAGGTAAGTCTTCAAGGTAAGATCCTTGTATGTTGTTCCTTAAATTCTAAAGGTTATCATAGATTAGATCTACTTTTTGAAACTTAGATATATATGTTTTCTTATTTGTATACTGCTCTTAGCTTAGATCTATTTCAGATCTACTGTTTAGATCTATTCTTTTGGATCTATATTAGATATATTATTTAGATCTGTTCATGAGTTAAATCTGCATCAGATCCAGTGATTAATAAGTCTGCATCAAACTAGTTTTCTATTTTGATAATCTAATGTGTTTGCTAACTAAGAATTAGATCACTAATTGAGTTTAATTATAGTCTGTTCAGATCTGAGTATTATTCTTCCTAAGTTCAGTATCTATGGATGTGTTCTAAGTGCTCTTCTAACTGAATTTTCAAAAAGACATTTATGTTCTACATTACTTCTCTAATTCTAACATGTTATCAGACCTAAGGGTGTGAAGAGAGCTCAAAGATAAAATCTTGAGCCTACACAGATCCACTAGTTAGGGTTGTTTTGCAGAGATCAAGCTAATCCAGATCACAACATGGCTTCCTCATCAGTTAAAGTTGAAGATAGACTTGTAGGGGCTGCAAACTTTAATGCTTGGAAATACAGAATAGTAAACATTCTTGAAGAGAATGATCTAGAAGAGTTGATCTCTAGGGAGATTGAAGAACCCACCTCAACCACAGCCAGGGCAACATACAAAAGGAAACAAACCAAGTTTAAAAGAATCATTTTTTATTCTATCAAAGACAACATGATGCCCATCATTGGTCATCTAAGAACTGCCAAAGATTGTTTTGATGCCTTGGCAAACCTCTATGAAAAGAAGGCACCAACTCAGAAAAGAATTTTGAAGAAACAATTACGTACCTTGAAAATGAGAAAGGATGATACAATTGCTACTTTCTTCTCCAAGATTGCACAAACCAAAGATCAGCTTATTGCAATTGTTGTTTCTGTATATGATGATGATCTTGTTCAAACAACTTTTGATGGACTTCCTGATTCATGGGTAGTTTTTCTTGCATCCGTAAATGGAAGAGAATCCCAACATAATTTTGAAAGATTGTGGCATGATTGCTTAGAAGAAGAAGGAAGATTAAACAACAGAAATGATTATTCAATTCTAAAAGATCATGCCCTTGCAACAAAGACCAAGAAATGGAAAAAGTTCCCTAAATTAAAAGGCAAAGGTAAGAAACCCTAAGGTAAGCTATCTCATCTCAATCCTCATTTATCTAAAGTTAAATGTTTTAACTGCAATAAGCTAGGACATTATGCAAGAGATTGCAGAAGTCCTCCCTCTCAGCAGAAAAGAAGAGGAAGATTCCAAGCCTCAGTTGCCACTGAAGAGGCAAAACCCCAAGAGGAGCCTCAAAGAAGACAAACCAGGGCTGCCACCAAAGAGCAAGAACAACAAAAGGAATATTATCTCATCTCAGCTCTTTTCAGCACTATCACCAAGTCAGAGGAGATTTGGCTAATAGACAGCGGGGCTTCCAGACACATGATAGGTTTCAAACAAAACATTGCAAACTATCAAGACAAGAAATTCAAGGCAAAGGTTGAACTAGGTGATGATGGCACCTATGATATAAAAGGTTTTGGATCCTGTCACCCTTAATTTGCATAGTGACGCAGCAACAATATTGGTGTATGAGCACATTTATTGCATTGTGATATAATAAGGATTGATTTTATACATTGAATGCAAGTATCATTTTGTATTTATTGAGGAAGTGATATTATAAGTCTTAGCTTTAAATGCAATCATTGACTTCGTCAATAATTACATTCATTATTGCTCATATATATTTAGAGATAGTCATTAAATTGTGAAGTACTAACCACTGCAACACGTTTTAGCTTTATTTGCCTTGTCTCGCAAACAGGTGCCTTTATCAGTGGAATTACCTTCTCTTTGACTATCCATTTGGCGATATCTATTGAAAACCATCACATCTTGATCCTTTAGACCTTTAGACTTTTCAGAACCCCAGATTACTAAGGGCGTCTCCCTTGGGATTAACCACCGAATAGAAAGAGCTCCCCATCGGGGTGACGGTGGGTGGGATTGGTTCAATTACACCAATTTGACATCCTTTCAAAAGCTTCACCAAACCTATCTAATGAGGCGATAACGATCCCTCTTTGGAAGGGGTTCTTGATGTTCTTCCCTTGCACACATCCATTGCGTAATGCCTTCTGATCGACCTTGAGTTCTGGTAAACACAGTGACGACTTTGCATATGTATGGTAGCCTTGTAGTTGATGTGAGATAAACTTCTATGCCAAAGTTCAAATGAGTTTTCAATGGCAAGGGTCATGGCGGAGTTCGGGCGTGCCGACTTATATAAACCATTTTTCTTTTACTT
Source organism: Picea sitchensis (assembly GCA_010110895.2). Lineage (NCBI taxonomy): Eukaryota > Viridiplantae > Streptophyta > Pinopsida > Pinales > Pinaceae > Picea > Picea sitchensis. The sequence goes on along the minus strand of SNQJ01S0254844.1, from coordinate 9,754 downwards.
CCCGATGACGTTGCTTCATTTAAGGTTTCTCCCCTTAGCCCACATAAGAACTTGCCTCATCTATGAAGCAACTCTATAGCCTTTCTTGTCTAAAGTGATATGGAGAGTAAGTTCTTCTTTAGGCGAGTACATAAGTACATGCTTCATTGTTATTGAGTTTTTTGAATCTGGCTTGTAGTTTGATTCTCCCACTCCCTTGATGGGATATTGGTAAACATCCCCAAGAGTTACTTTATGAGAAAACTTCCTTTGAAATACAAGAGAGTATTTTCTTGTCATGCTTTGATGCTGCAGCTATCGATGAAACCGCTGTGTCCTCTCGGTGATCTGAATCGTGAGATTAAGACATGGTCCATAATCATCTTCATGGTGGTTCTTCAAATGGCCAAACAGTAATGACTTGTTGCCTTTGTCCTTCCTCTTATTACTCTTCTCTTATTTGGACAATTGTTCTCCTTGTGTCCCATCTTATTACAATGATAGCATTGTATAGATGAGAGATCTAAGTGCTGCGTTGTCCTTTCTTAGAAAATTTTTGGATGAGATTCTTTGTTGTTGACTTTGTTTGATGGTTGCGGTTCTCTCCGAAATTCCCTTTTGAAGTAGGGTTTCTTCCTTCCTCCTTTTGTATGAGTAGCTGGGGTTTGATCATGGAGTCCCTTTCTAGTAGTGCTTCATGGTTGGCGACCCTTGTCTCTTCTTGGGTGCATTCTCTTCCATAGAGCTTTCAAGCGTAGTTTCTCCTTTACCTTATTGTTTGGATGAATTCTTCCCAAGGTATTGAGAGACCATTTAGGGTAGTTATTACAAATTTGTCTTTACATCGATGGTGTCCAATGCGCTTTCAATACATTCTTTTATTTGAATTCGGGAGAAATATTCTTGAATCATTTCTCCTTTACGCATCTTATTATTCTTCAGCCCCGAGTTCTTGGTATTCTTCTTTCGATTGATGTTCTTTTCCTTCATATAGTTTTGCTTAGAGCATCAAACATCCTTCGGAGTTTTCTCACGACGATACATCCTGAGGGATCGGTGGGGTCTTTAGATTGAATCGCAGCGATTCGCTTTGAAACCACGATTGAGTCCCTCGATGTAGCTCGACATCTTGAGTTCCTCCGCTATTTGATAAAATTGATGCAGGTCATTCTCTTAGAAGGATCGTTCTGATCCTATACTTCCAGGCAGGAAGTTGTCTATGCCTTCTAGTTTCTCAACAAGCTTTGTTGCTTGTGAGCATCTTGTATTTGTGGCAACGAAAATAACCAAAATTGAAAATGCTCAAAATCAAAATTTTGATCTTACCAGGAGCTGCGCTTGGCTAAAATGCTTCGGGTAATCCTCGGTCTGAGAAAATCAATTTTTACCGAATCAAGTCACGATGCAGTTCACAGTTGGTCATACGTGCTTAAATTCTTGGTTTTGGTATACGGTACTTTGTGAAACTAGGGTTTCACTTTCGGAAGGAAAGATGTGAAAAGGTGGCTCTGGAGTTGCCAAGGAGTGATCCTTGGGAGGTAACTTTCTGGGAGGTTAAGGGGTAGAGATGGCCACTCGAAACCCTAATTTTCTTGGAGGGTGCTTCTGGCCGGTGACGTTTTCTCTTCTGAAATGAGTGCTTTCTTCAGGTTGGCTCGATACCATGTTAATGTTTATTCCATTATTATAGTTCTTTGCATTTCAATAGATAAGAGCATCATAAGAACAAGATCAGCGAGAAATACACAATCACAAGAGGCGACATTTATCCACGGGAAACCCTCTAAGGGGAAAGAAAAGCCAGCTCAAACTTCCTTATCATAAATAAGCTTAGACAATGTTAAAGAGATAGCTCAAACCAATACAAATATTCCTCCCCAAAGTCAGCCACTCTTCTCCCTCTCCTCGAAGTAGAATTCGCGACTTGCCTCATAAAGAGAATAGAGTAGAAATTGAGTTGTGTTTAGAAGTGGTACGTAGCCTCTTATTTATCTAGTGACAACGCGTTATTGAGGGTCTCCACTAGATTAGACCTCCACTCACGGTGGGTAAAGCCATTTAATTTAGGTTAAATGTAGAAACTGGAGGGCCGACTTCTTGTCGCCGCTTATAATTGTCAGATGATAATCCATAAAAATTTGGTCCTTATGCAATTACCAACATGATTAATCCCACAATGGGGATTAATCTAATATCAATAATAATAAGAATAAGTTCTTCTGATGCATTATTTCAACATACCCATGGGTTTGGTTGCCAACTGAAGTTGAAACCGCCGTCCCTCCCATCATACCACCCTCTTCCATCTTGTCTCCATCGTCCCATTCCTTGTTAGGGCATGTTATCGCGATTTGTGGAAGGGTTTTAGGTTAACTTGAGTCCAAGGCTTCAGCGTAACATGAGCTTCCCACTTATTGTCACCTCTACAGGGGAGCTCTTTCTATTTAGGATAGCTAGTCCAATGGAGACTTATCCCCTAGTAATCTGGGTTTATAAGAAGGCTAAAGGGCTAATGGATCGGGATGAGAGTTTCCCTTCACAGAATACTGCCAAAAAGATGATCGATGAAGAGTAGATATTACCATGTTAATGTTTATGTTGATATTATAGTTCTTTGCATTTCATGAATAAGAGCATAATAAGAACAAGATCGAGAAATACACATCCACAATAGACACAACATTTTATCTTGGGAAACCCTCTAGGAAAACCAAGCAAACTTCCTTATCATAAATAACTTTATCAAATGTTCAAGAGATAAACTCAACGATCTGAGAAAAAATCCTCCTCCAAAGAGATCATTACCTTCTTCTCCTCTCACCAACTTGAAATGTCAACTTGCCTCATAAGATCACGAGCAAGTGATTGATATCAATAGAGGTGGTAGCTATTATTTAATACTAATGCAGCGCGTTGAAGAGTCCTGTGGTAAGATTAGAGCCTCTCTCAAATTAAATCCACCTTTAATTAAATCCTGCCCTTTCATTATAAGCGGTAGGACGACTTCTTTATTCTTTACATTATAATTATTCGATGACCAATCCGAAAAAGAGGATTCTGTCCTAATAGTGGGCTTGATGTCCTCAGTAAGTTAATCTAATAATATAAAAATAATAATAATGACATGATTAATCCACAATGGAGTTTAATCAATAACAAATAATAAGAATGCTCTTAGCGGTTACATTATTTCAACACTCCCCATAACAAGAAGGGTATTCTTCATCGATCTTCATCAGCATCAGGAGTGAGAGAGTGCATCATGTGGAGTGGCATCTAGAGAATGATATAAGTCAATATCATCTTGAACAATTGTCCAACACATTTCGAGTCATCGAAAGTTTTCTTCATCGGCCGACATCATCATTCTCAAAGAATGCTATCATCATCTACGCATCAAAAATATGTATCGGTAAAATGATACCTCATCCGGCCTGAGTACGTCCATCCTTGATACTACACTAGCTCAATGCTTGGTTAGGCTGTGCTTCGGTAATCGATCACATCACATCCGCAGTACTACACTGGCTCCAATGTCATATTGGTTCAAAATTTTAGCTGATGTTCACATCTTGCTACATCGCTGTTAGACCGGAAGCAAAGTAATATCATCATCACAAAGCACTTCGTCTAACAACTGAGTCGAGCGAGGAATCTGGCGTCATGCTTTCGTCTAACAACTAGGTGGGAAACTGACTCTCATCTTTACTACGATCTAACAGCGAGGTCGAGAAGCAAGACATCAACATCTCTTTCGTCTAACAGCGAGGTCCGGCGAGGAATCATAGCGTTAATGCGTCTAACAACTAAAATTGAGAAAGCATAACTCATCTTTCATACAACAGCGAGTGCGGAAGCAAAAGGAACACGCGGCGTCATGTTTCGTCTAACAACTGAATTGAGGAAGCTGACTCATCTTTACTACGTGCTGTGGGTGGAAGCAAAGGAGCGGTTATGCTTCGTCTGGCAACTAGGTGGGAAGCATAACTCATCTTGCTTTCTTCTGACCTAGTTGTTAGAGGCAAGGAACACATCACATATTGTTTTATGTCTGACAGCTGGGTCAGAAGTAAGGAACACGTCATTTTTCTTTACGTCTAATAGTGAGTTCAAAAGAAAGGAATCATCTTTTTTTTTATGTCTAATAGCGAGGTCATAATCATGAATCATCTTGCTACGTCTAACAACTGGTGAAGCAAGATGAGAATCAGCGGCGTTATGCTTTAAATCTATAGCTGAATGGAAAGCATAACTCATCTTGCTTTACGTCACAGTAATGAGGTTGGAAGCAAGAGATTTCTCATCACAGCATCTACTCCCCTTTCGGGGAAGGTCCTTCGGACAAATACTAGCTCATCGAAAGTGTTCGAAACTTTACCTGCGAGATAGAGGCTTGAATCATCACATCGACAACTGTTCATCAGGTGCTATTAATGCGGAGCTTCAAGGCTCCTCTGCGTACCTGTAATAGCGGATGAAATAAATGCCGGATCTCTTATATTAGCCATTTTGATGGGTGAACAACGAGATTCTCGTCATTTATCTGACTTTTGTTTATCCACCTTAAGAATCGCGGTTGTATCTCATCTCCAAATCAAATAGGCACATCGACAACTTTGAAGCCATGTATAGCTTGTGAGTTAATGAACATCTTGGCGATATTTTCACTTCGGCGTCTTGAAACAATCTTGGATTCTTCTGCTACGCCGCGAATCATAGTTGATCCCATCTTGAAACCAACATCCGGAGGTGCTTTTTACGTCAACTGGCAGCTTCACCTTATCGCATCGGTATATCGGAGTGAAGTCATGATCTCCATCGCCGCTGAGACCATAATACATTGTACCTTAAGGTACCTCATCACATGTTTTGCGGCCACTAAATGAACGCACGTGGGCTCACCCGGCCCGACTCAAGGTGTTCCGCTGCGAAAGCAGATGATAATACGAAATACGGTGTTAAGTCGGTATCCGACGATCCAATAATCTTGCGCAATACGGTGGCATCTATCATCGGCGAAGTATGCGACCGGCGGCTTTAGCTTTCGCTTCCATGGTGTATTCATGGACTTCGGCATGTCGAATCTCTTGATTCGGCCGTGTACTCACGGTTAAGGAAGATTCTTCTGGGATACATATACCTCAGAACCTAAGAAATAATGCATTAGGCCAAGGTCTTTCTTTCATTTTCAGAATGCGGCAAGTCTTTGTTTTCATTCAGTGATGGGCTTTTCTTCTCCGGTTAAGAACAGGTCATCCACATCTGATGAAATATTCTTGGTTCAAAACATCCATGATCTTGAAGTGAGGGTAGAATGCGCTTTACTCTTGGTAAAGCCAGCTAAATCAAGCTGTCTGTCTGATATTACCAAGCTCGGGAGCTTGCCTCAATCCGTGTAAGGCTTTCTTCAATTGGCGGAACATGAGACTTCACGTCTTCAACCTCAATCCTTGAGTTGCTTTGTCACTTACGATAATACCATTGAGGGAAAGTATTTCGTCCATGCAATTAGCGACTTCCATTTCATCTTAATGAATCTATGTCGTTCACGATGAGGTGTGTGCTGTTGAGGCGAATGTCTCTTCATAGTCAATGCCTTCCTTCTAGGAAAAGCCAGGAGCGACAAATCTTGTATTTCTCAATACTTCCATCGGTGGCATGTTTTGGTACGAAGAGCTGTTGACGCCGTTCACAGCGAGGTCAACTCATGAATTATTTGTAATGAAGGCAATGAGGGAGTTCTCTTGGGTGTTTTAAACACCGAGCGCTTAAGTACTGTAGCGGGGATCGCTCGCGCCTGAAATTATGTCATAATAATGTGCATGGATCATGGTTAAGGTCAGTCACCTTGGATGTTGACCTCAGGAGTTCCTTTCATGAAGGTTTAATCTCGGGGGGTTAGTAATGGCCTAAACAGTGGGGTTAATTTCTGGGAGTTTTCCTCCCGGTGCCTCCAAAGTGGTGGAAGCTCGATGATGATCTGGATTCAGCGAGGAAGTAACCTTATGGGATTGTTAATGACCATGCCAGGCGGTCTCGAGGTTTTGAATTAAGTCGGTCTAAATTGGATTTTTTTAATTAATTAAAATTTTAATTAATTTAATTAATAGTCAGTATTTTTGACTAAATGTTTGTTAGCCAAAATCTTCGTCTTTTGGAGAAAGATAAGGGTATTTGTGCTCAAAATAGATGGAATAACTCCCTACCATACATTGAAGTTTATTCGGTCGGGACTATTTTTACTTCGATCCGTCCATAGAGTCAGTTAAGGGCAATAACAATGCGAAATTGCAAAGGTGATTTTATTAAAAAATCAAAACTAATGTATTTGAGTTAATGAGTGGATGTAAGGTGGAAGAGAAATTGGCAGAAAGAGACCCTCGCCTGAAAAGCCTTCCAACCTTTCTAACTTAATTTAACTTAATTGACTTTGGCTAAAATTTTCCCTCTTGCCTAGGAAATTCGACCCACATATCTAATTATTTAATTTTAATCCTCGAAACGTCAAACAAGGCACCCACACGTGTGGTACGCCTTCCTAGACTCGCTCTAGACCTAACCCCTACCAAAAAAAACCTAACTCTAAACCTTCTCCTTACCCACCTTCACGATTTCGATTTTCACACCTCTAAAATTGGCCGTTTTATTGGTGGAGTTTGTTGTGACTTGTTGGGGGCCCCTCTCATGAGTTATGACTCCTTTGACCCCCACATTAATTCTCAAATGGTCCCAAATCAATTTTTCATTAATTCCCTCCATTTCTTCATTTTGACCATTTTGGGCCCCTCCAAGAGGAGATACGCCCCCCCCTCTTCTTGAGCTCCCACAAATGCGATTTTCTAAAGTGTTTGGACCTCTCGCCTTCCTTGGCATCAATTCCAATGCCTCCCACACCTCTTTTCTTGGTCCCAACACCTCCTACACTCTCACCATGGATCTGGTTTTCAAACCCTAGATGGTGTGGCCCTTTCTTGAGAGTTGCTCAATCTCTCTCAAACTAACACTTGGCATTGATCCAAGACTTCTCCTTTGCCTCTAAATTGTAAAAAGGAACCCTAACCTCCTCATTTCTTCACCAATCTCTTTCTAACTCTATTATGCTTTGGGTACTTTCCCATGCTTCCATCTTCTTGCTCTTGCCATCTTGCCATCCATCATTGCTCCATCATTTTGATGAAAAAGCTTTCTGGAGGATATATGGTGCAGTATTATTCTTGCTCCATACATGAGGTGATGTTGTTCAATTTTTTGTTTCATTTGCTCATTGATTAGATCTTGAGTTGAAGTAGTTTTGCTTGGGTAAGATAGCTTTTGAGTATTCTTGTTGTCTTATGATCATTTTAGATAACCTAAGATTTGCAAGTATTTAGTTTTAGGTTTATCTAGGGTATATATCTATCATATGTTGCAGGTGCTTCACTAACTTTTGCAGGTTGCCTCAAGGGTTTGGGAGAAGGTTCGAAGAGGAGTCCTTCCTTGGAACTCTCATACACTCCAAACCTTTTTCCTTTGCCATCCACTTCTCTGCTGTCATTTCATGGTTTTTCATCTCTTGTTTTAGTATTAGAGAAGTCATAAAATCAAACTTTATCTATCTTTTCGTTGGCTGGAATATTTTTGTGTTTTACCGCAGTTTCCATCATTATTGGTGTTTCTGCTGACATATGTCGAGGTTTTGCTTGTGATATAACCGAGAGCGTACGTCGGATCTTGAAGGTTTTTGGTTTTCAAAACGCAGGGCTTCTAGGCTCACTTTGCTTGAGCCCGGGTAACATCTTTCCTTTTCTTCTTCACTTTTCCATTTATTTCTGAAGTTTTCTAACTCATTTTGGGCCCTAGAAGTAATTTAGCTCAGATCTGATCTTTCTTATATAGCATTAGCTAACCTAGGTCTAATCAATTTTTTATTCTTTCTTTCTTTAGGGTAGATCTAAATACCTTGCTAATATCTCTTAGATAGTTTCCATTTCAAGTTCAATTGTTTCTTGGCTTTCATATGCTTTGATATTATCTTGCCTATGGATAGATAGCTTTTTATTGTGCTTACCCTTTCGATATCTATCATCTTTGAGTTTTCTAACTAGTCCTAAAGGCATATGTTGGTGATGAGGACCTCACTCACCCCGCTATACAAGTTTGTTGTTTGTCTACTAGATATCATCATCTTTTTGTATAGCACATTTATTGATGTTTAGTGGTTTGAAACCTAGAACTCACCTTTAGCCGCAGCCCGACCTCTTAAGAGGCCATGACGATCATTTTGACCCCTCTTATACTGACGGTGACTCTGACCCTGACCCTACCCTCTTGATGCGAGTTCACTGTCTCACACTTAGCCCAAGGCAGCTAGCTGTGGTGACACTGTTGTTGATCTGGCGACCCTCTCCTATTGTTGATCGCGGCATTGCTGGCGATTTCTTCTTTCTTTGCATACACACCGCGGTACATTTGGTTGGTAACTTAAAAGAAACCACAAACGCTTATGCTGAAAATAGTCCTGGCTTTTACATTGCATGCATATTTGATTGGGTGGCTTAACACAAGTGCTCACGCTCTAAATCTCCTGAACTGTTAAGCTATTATACATCTAAAAACTTGCAATTACACTTTAAACCAATCTGCTGTTAGATTTTTGCCACTTATATGTTTAGGTATATCTCATACTTGTTTTAATGACTGTTGTTTATGATCTTAACTCTTCAATCGTTTACTTCCTTGTTGCTGTCATAAACATACACTTATATTTCACACATTTAATGATGCTGTTCAATGCTTTAATACTTATAGTTTAAGTGAATGTGAAGTAACATTTATATGAGTTTCTGTCTAAAGGTTTAAAGCTTAAGTTTTAGTCTTACTGTTTAGGATATTAGTGCTCTAATTGTCCCATACTATTCTGCTATCCTAAACACCAAGTTCACACACACTAAAATCTGCTGTTAAGGTCATTCTCTGCCCACTTCTTAGGTGCACATACATTGGGTTTACTGACCTGCTGTTCATGTCTTTTATGCTTTCGGCTACGATTCGCCATGTCCAATTGTCAACGAGAAACCACAGTCATATACCTAAAAGCTAGCAACTGTCTCGATTATCGGTACATTTTACATAGTGATTGGTGGTTTTAATGAGCTTATGTTTGTTCAATGCTTTAATACTTATAGTTTAAGTGAATGTGAAGTAACTTTTATATGAGTTGCTGTCTAAGGGTTTAAAGCTTAAGTTTTAGTCTTACTGTTTAGGATATTAATGCTCTAACTGTCCTATATTATTCTGCTATCCTAAACACAAAGTTCACACACACTAAAATCTGCTGTTAAGGTCATTCTCTGCCCACTTTTTTTTAGGTGCACATACATTGGGTTTACTGATCTGCTGTTCATGTCTTTTATGCTCTAAATTGTGCACCATCGTATTGTCAACAGAAACACAGTCATATACACCTAAAAAGCTAGCAACTCATCTCTGATTATCAGCACATTTTACATAGTGATTGGTGGGATTTAATGAGCTTATGTTTAAAGTCTTAATGTTCTAGATTTATCAACATCTGATAGCTCTGTAAACCATCCTTTTCACACACCTATTGGCTCACATACTTGTTTGGTTTATAACACATTGTGATCAAGATCATCTTTAAGTTGATGATATATCGCTCACACTCAATCACACACATGTGGATGATGCTCACGGCCTAGCTCAGCTTGGCTAACTGCTGTTCATTGTTGGTCTCACTCACATATATATATGTTTTATGCTTTAAATTCCGATTGAT
>SNQJ01S0254843.1:1441-12573 GCA_010110895.2 Picea sitchensis | reverse complement strand
ATATCTATAGGGTTTTGGGGTTTCCTCCTCTTTCTCAAAGTCAAATAAGGTTTCTCCCTTCTATAACAACATGTTGACTCGAAATTTTTCTCATAATTATGTTCTCAATAAACTATACTTACAAAAATTTCATCTCCCATAATACTTGTCTTGCCTTCGGAGCGGAGGAATCGCAACAAGCATAATCCCTTTTCATTCTATAAATATACCTTCGTTTGTCGATCTCCATTACTTAGTTTATTTTTGGAACCACGAAAGCATATTTTCTTTGTTTTATTTTAAAGTATCATGTTTCCTCCCTCTATCGATCTCCATTGCTTAGTTTCTTTTTGGAACTGTGGAAGCGAAGTTTCTTTGTTTTCTTTTAAAGTATCACCTTTCCTTCATTCGTCGGTCTCCATTACTTAGTTTCTTTTTAAGAATCCCCTCGCGATCGCGGAAGCGGAGATTCTTTTCTTTACCCAAGCTCTTTTTGTTTTCTCTGTATGCGCGATAATTGGTACTTAGAAAATGTTTTTATGTTATTCATTATAATCGCAGAAGTGGAGATTAAATATTTAAAAATTTCAATAATCATTCTTCTGCTCCGCTAAAAACTTTTTCCCATGTCATGATAATCAAAGAAACATTTAATGTTTGTCTTGTGTGAAGTTAATATATCAGGACTGTTATTAATATAGCTAGCTCTTCGATTTTAACTTCATAAATGAGAATTTGATTCATATAACTTCTCCCTCGAAAAAAATCTCCAATTAACTCAAACAAGGAAAATATTATTCCATAATCACAGGAGAAGATGGTGAAAGGAAGAGAAATCTTATGTGGCAACATGTTGAACACATTTGCATGAGAAAATTTAGAGAATCATTGGTCCAAAGTCTACAAAAAATATTCTTCAGAAAGGAATGATAATCATGTATGGACGTTCGGGATAGTTCGAGTAGGTTGTGTTCCAGAAGTATTTGATACAAAGGATTTAGTGATATGTTGTATTGATAACTTCAAGAAATATCATAGGATTATCAAAATGAATGGTTTCTCATCTATTTCTTTGGGACCACCTACTTTCAATCAGATGCTCAAATTGTCGAAGCCAACTACAATATTTAAAGTCGAGGAAGATAAGAATTTTATCAAAGATAAAAATGGAGGCAGAGATATATTTCCACATATGCTTGGAGGACCCCTCGACAATGCCAAAGGATTTATCTCTAATACAGGTTAGTCAATGCAAGAAACCCTACAAAGAAATTGCCTGGTTTTTAGCTAGAATTCTTGCATTGGAATCCAATGATGTTATTCTCAGGCTGGCTCTATATATTTTATATTACTTTGTTCAAGGAAAAATGGTTTTTGATTGGTCAAGGATTATATCCACAGAAATAACATCTCAATTATCAAAATTTAAGAAAGATAAAAGAAATATTTTTCTGGATATTTGGTTTTCGCTATCATCGATAGCCGTGAATTTCAAGGTCTCCATCTTTCAAAGCAAGTTGATATCATGACAGATCCGGTTTATAATTGGTATCCATATTTATGGAAGCAAAGAGAAATGTACCATTTCTATGAAGTATATAACTCTTTCATTTATGTTTTCAAAAGATTAACGTTTGGAAAAAATCCTTCAAGATTGTCATTATAAGCGACATCATTTTTTAATCAAAGGGGAGAAGTTGAATATGGTGAAGATTACAACATCATCAGAATATATTGCTCCTGTGTAGAACCTTTTTATATCCCATTTTATGTATCTGATAAAATGTTCATAATAGAAGTTTGCAGACAGTATAGATTCTAGGCAAATTTCTTTGCTCAAAGAAAGAAAAAACAATTTATTTAATTACCATGGAAGGTTTGTGAGATTACAGTAAATAATACCTCAAAGATTGATGAATTTGTTCTTCAATTTGACCCTCATAAGTTAAATTTGGTTGGCTACGTGAAATGGTTTGACCCACAACAACTTTTTATGAATCATATAATTTATACTGGTTTTAGTATCTCATTTACTAACACATACACATATTTGGAGGAAGAAAAGGAAGGAAATAATTCTCAAGAAAAACTAGTTCAGGACCCAGAAACTATTATAACTACAAATGAGGCATATAAACAACACGGAAAGGTCATAATTGAAAAGGGTTCTAAATATCAAAGTTCAACTAAAAAAAGAGACACACCAAAACGACATACCCATAATAGTTTCCAAGATTAAAAAAATTATTTAATCAATAATTCAGGGGGCAACGATGATCCTGATCATGGTGAAAATAATATTGAGTCAACCCATAAATTACCAGTAATAAAGAGAAAAAGGTATAAAAATCAAGAAGAAATAGAGAAATTCATACCTGATGATGATGATGTACTTTTGCAAAACATGGACCTTGATGTTGATATAGAAAATATTGAATTCTCAGAAGATGAGCGAAGAACTTTTCTAGAAAAGGATTTGATTGTCCAAGAAATTTTTTTTGATGAAGAAGAATCATTAACCCTCCATAATGCATTATTTGATAAGGAGATAAAAAAGCTAGTGTTTCAACATGTAAATCCAAGAGGAAAAAGGGTAAAAAATTCAACAATGGATTTAAGAGGGGTTCCAACATCCAAACTTTCAAAAATCCATATAATCACTGGAAATTCCCTAGATATAAGAATTGATTATATGGAAGTAGAAAATGAAAGATTAAAAAACAAAATCATAGTATTAGAGAATGCTTTGATGCCACCCACAATATTTGCAAAGCCGCTTGATTTTTTTCAACCCGAGATGAATCTCGATAGCCTACCTGAATCCAGTTCTAAGTGGAGAGGAACACCTAGTCTATTTGTTGTAGTAAGGAAATTTGTTTAATAAAACATCAAAAAGAGGATGTATCTTGTCCTTGAAGCTTGGGATATCAGTAATAATATCATGACTTTTGGTTCAATGTTACACAGTTTCAAAGAGTATCTTTGGGCTGATTATGAAAGTGGTGAAGGTTTTTACAATGATGAGATCACTACCTTTATTCTAAAAATCATAAATATGACAGATTTGAAAATAAAGGAGGAAAACTTTCCCTCTCAATCTAGGGTAAAACAACTTAAAGCACGTTGGATTAAGAAAATAAATACTTTGAAGGAATTGTTGGAAGAATGTAATGAAGTACTTTCTAAAAGGGAGATTTATATCAAAAATTGACAGAAAATGATTTAGTTGGGAACACCATAGAAGTGCAATATCCTCACCTAATTCTAAACTCTACATTTATTACAAGGGAGCAATTTTAGGAACACGTGGAAATACTCAAAATTTTGTCCGCGGAAAAGTTCAATAGTATAAAAGAATATAATGAAGATGAAATTGATAATTGGTTGGTTAGTTATTCAAATGAAAATGAATGTATTGAAAATTCATTACATCAAATATCGTTTGATTTAAGGGATTTAGAAAGTGTTTGGTTTGATATAAGGATTAGAAAAAAAGATTAATGTTTCCCCAATGAAGGATTATATTTAAGAATCGTTAAAATGAGCTTTGTTAAAGATAATTGAAGAGGATCAGTTAGCAGCTGTCGAAACCAACCAATCAACCGCAACAAAGGACAACATAAAAGACACAACAAGCAACAAATAACGAGAGAGAGAGAGAGAGAGAGAGAGAGAGAGAGAGAGAGAGAGAGAGAGAGGGAGAGGGAGAGAGAATCCATCACATAAGTCCACATTGATCACATACTTTCCTCCTTCTCAAAATTCATCCAATTTTGTTTATTCTTTCACTAGAAAAATATAATAAAGTTCTAATAACTCCCATTTTGTATTCTTTCCATATCTTGTTGCTCGCACTCTTCTCTAGACTCTTTTCTCTTCTTCATACTTCTTGTATATATTTTATGGTCCATGGGAGCCCTAATCCCAGTCCATTTATGGATGAACGCCTTTAAATTTCTAAGATTGTAACAGACTCTATTATTTTTTAGAAATCCGAGAGAACTATTTCGGAGTCGATTTTAATTGTATTTTATAACTCTAAGTTTTGAGTATAAGATATTTGAAATTGACTTATCAAAATCTCTTTTTTTGTCTTAATAGGTAATACTCTTTCAAAGTTCTCTTATGCGATTGGACCATCTTATTTTATTTTGAATGTGATAAAAAATATATGAAAATGTGATGGATGTGAGGAATGTTTTTTGTTTTCTATAATTTATATTCAATATGTGTGATGCTTGAGGTTCTTGATCCATCTCTTAGGAATTCTCCCATTAAATTTACTTTTTCAATTTAATTTTTCTTGAGAGATAAATATTTGGATTATGTCATTTGACATAATCCTATATTATTCGATATAAGATATCCAAAAAAAAATCCTTGAAAGAAAAACAGAGGAGTAACACCTCTATAAAAACACAGGGGAATATTTTTATTCTCGTGAGGTTTCCATTTTGGTCCTAACAGATTCAAATGTCAACACAATAATGGATATATTTACATGGTTGAGAGAAGAAAAAACATGTACTAATATAGATGATTATTAATACAAACCCCCACCTTTTTTTCTAAATGTTAGCCCTCTTTAGGTTTACTACCAACTTTTTGACCAACAAGTCATCTCATTTGAACAAAATTGATGTCATTTACTTGTAAATATTTGCCATCAAGTTCTCTTTGGAGAAGGAGAAGCCCTTTTTCCTCCATAAATTCCTATTGCAACATGAATCAGGTCAAAGTGGGCTCTTAAGATATTTCACCTAAAACTAAAAGAAAGTAGAGTGACAATGCAACTTCAAATCTATTGCAGGTACACCAAAGCATTGTAATATAAACCACATATTATAATCATTATATTATTTCTAGAATTGAGCATAGCATAATAGTTTTTCATTATAATAAAATTTATAGAATATGAGGACATCCATTTAATAATGTTTAAAGAGCACAAAGCAAGGGTTAATGTTTTCTACCTAAATAAACCAAAGAAGGAATAGCATGATGCCTATATGTCACTGAATATTAATCATAGAGTAGTTACTTCGTCTTCCACTAAATTTTTTGGTAAAAGGGTTGAACGTAGTTCAATGAATGAACCCCTATGAACAATGTGGTTTCAAGATAGATACAAGAATAAATGTTATTTATTTTATGTATGATGGAAGGATATAAGGTCACAAGGAATATCCCAAACAAAAGCTCAATATATATGGATGATGTGTAAGTGCTAGTCCCTTATGATTGAGACCCTGTAGTAGATATAGAACTAGTAGTCGGTCCAACACAAGTGTATTTGGTTAATTGAGATCTACATACTTAGTGATAGAAATGGATACCCTACTCTAATGCCTATTATAGGTTCGAAGGTAGTTGCAGAAGTAATTGTTGAAGAAGAAGCATGCAAGGGTGGTGGGAAGGAGGAGAACAAGGACAATGAGACAAAGTAGGGGAAGGCTCAACCACTGCATTTGTAGAGGTAAAACCAACCTTACATTTTCCATTGAGAATTTCCTACATGGTTGGAAGGTTTTCCAGTGAGAAGCTCTCCATGCTTGGAAGGTTGTAGGTGGCAGTTGCAACTAGATCGTGTAGGGACAACAATGAGAGTAAATGTTCCTATCAATTCATGGARGAACTAAAAGGGTTAATGTAAGAGTGGGTAGAATAATTAAAATCAATTAAGAGGAGTGTCATAACAATGAATATGAATTAAGAAGAACATCAGAGCAATGAATATGAATTTAGAATGAAAGACATGGATGTTTTAAGGTTTTTTCAAATTTTATATTTAAAAACTACTTGTCATCTCTGAAAAACACTAAAAACAATTCATGTACACCATGGTTAATTAAGTCTCATCATAACATATGAACCAATGAAGATTTCAATGAATGAAATTGGAAAATTATAAAATTTATTTTATTTTTTTAAATAAATAATTTTAATAAGACAATTTAACAAAACCTTGGATATCTCAAAAAAAACAAGGTGAATTAATATGAAGTTTGAATGGAACCAATTACTATAGTCCTTTATGATGAAGGTGAAGGAAAGAACTAATCAAGTGATTTTTTTCAGTACAATCAATGACATATTGACCTTACATTGAGGGTGTTGATAATAATGAAGTCCAACTCAATATAAAAACATCAGTGGAGACCCAACTTGTATTTTTTTACACAATGGGAAAACCTATCATCAATCAGTTTTCAACCAATAATGGGGACAACCATCACTGGATGTTATCCGTGATTGCAGGCTGGCTCATCACCGTTATTCAAGGAAAACCATGCCACCTGGAATAACTCGTTGATGGTTTGTAATGGGGCATACTTTCACTCATTCCAGATGCATATAGGTCTTGGGTCGTTAACTTGTTTCCTTACGTACAAGGAATACAAACTCTTATCCAAGTAGAATTCATCTTATGTCATACTTGTATTTTAGGATTTCAACTCTTTTGCATTACATATGTATAGATAAATAAAAATAATGTGAAAATTTTAAGGCGGAATCGGTTGCATATTGACCTTGATTTTAGTCAGTACAATGCTTCTATATGCATTAATATTGATAATAATTGATGTGATGGAAAATAATTAATATGATGGAAAATGTTAGAATATTTTCCCGAAATTAGACTAGCAAGAAGATATTCTTCATAGTTTTTGTGTGTAAATAATTTTGCAATGTGATTCTATGTGTGAAATCTAATTTTATGTCACAAGTATCAAAAATGAATTTATAATTGTGCATTATGGAACATAGAATGGTTAAATATGGATGATGGATACCTTTTTTTTGTAAGTATCTATATTAACTATGGACAAAATTTACATATATGCAGACAAGAGATGCCATGTTTTTCCAAACCCACAGAGTCCATGATAGTCTCTTGGGTATTAAACCACCAAAAACAAAAAAATGCCCACCCTTGTCGGGAAACCAAGATTTGTTATGCACCAATTGAGTTAAAAGCTTAAAACCAAAATTCCTATAAAGTCCTTGTTTATCAAGATTGTTCAATGTAGCTTTGAAAACTAAAAAACATAACAAAATATTAAAAAATGAGATGCAAAAATCACTCATCATGCAGAACATGGGTGCAGATGGGACTTGTAGTTCCTCTTCAACTAGCCACATCTGATCTTTCAGGATCCACAGGGGGAATGAAGGGACCTCATTGGTGTCTAGCTAGCTAGGTAACCACCTCAATCAAATAGGTGTTCTGGATCTCCAAGACTTTTGGCCTGATTTTCAGCTAGTGAAATTCTTTCTCCTTGGGAAGCATACCCATGGCCACCATGGCTTTGATGTGCCAATAGCGCTCAAGGTTGCGGTATAAATTTATGTTTCTGGTTTAGGTACATCCCAGATCATGAATAAAACCCCCCACCTAAAAATCCACCTCTTCGTCTTCCTTGAACTCTCTGATGAGTCAAACCTCGGCTTCAAGTTCAGGTATTTTGGCTTTGTCTTCCTCCGAGACAAAGTCCTCATAAAAATCAATAGCATCAATGGCAGCTTTTGTTGCACGGCAAGGTTGCATAGAGGAAGAACTATTTTTCCTTCCTCTGGGATCCATGACTAGACAAAGGAGAGGGATACGTGAACTTGTTGAACTGTCAACAAAAGAGAGGGAATCACCTCTATACTAGAGCCAAATAGAACTAGAGGCATTACTATCACAGTCCCAATTTAACATACTCAATTCTAGAATGAATCCACTCAAGTTATCATCCTCTTCATCCTTACTCATTTTGATTATGAGTAGTTGGATGATTTGAAATCATGGGCACCATCACTCTCTCGTGTCAAATATCATTATTGTTGTTCGAAGGAAGCTCCCCACTTACATTCTGATTTCCAAATCCAAACTAGAGTATAGAGGAAGCCTCATTATGTTCATGAGAATGTAGGGGATCAGTTGAGCAACTGTCTTCCCACCCATTGTCATAATTTCCCTCTACTCCATCCAACTTTGAAAGGACATCCTCYAGACTATTTGAATCGTTATGATTGATCCTTGAGGTGGAGTGTTGATAACCCGCAACCACCTAGTCTCTAGGRTTGGGCGTCGTCTCGATCTGGCCCACCACTTGGTCATGTGAGCTAGCAGRCACCCCATCCAGGGAGATGATGGTTACTTATTAACTCGATACYAATTTATCCATTTAATGTTAACTTTTTGTTGTAAATATTGATATTGAAGTTTTATGTTAAGTACCCAATGACTCATCAACTCTATAATGTTACTTTTCTATTGAACCAAGTTGAAATTGATTGTTGAAATAAAAAATTAATTGATTCAACTCTAGGTTATATTTCTATTAATTAAATGTAATGTAAATAATTTAATTATTTAAGAAGAAGGTTAAGCATTTTATGTTGTTGACTTTTTCTAGTTTGTCATCATCAAAATTTGGCTAAGAAATCTTTGCTTAAATTGTAATTTTGGATTGATGAAATTATTGTTTTCGATCAAAAAAATGGATTCAAAACCCTTGAATGCCCCTACTACAACTAGATTATACAATGCTAATAGCTGAAATTTTCATTTTCATCAATAAGAAATTATGCTTGTCATATTTCAAGCCAAAAATGTCAGTTTCCCCTTCCATTATTCTAAGTGTCTGAAAAAAGACCAACTCTTCATATGTTAGAATAATTGATTATTTAATAATTAATCTCTTTAAATAAACATCAATAGTAAATACAATTTGTATAATAAATTATATGGATTTTTTTTTAGAATGTAGATTTCCACAATTCATCGTAACAGGAAACTATTTTTGGAGTATAACATGTGTCAGAGTTTTGAAAAAATCATGATGTTTCGAGTGGACACTTCGTGACCCATCATTAGGGAAAATTAGCTTTGAATAATATTGAAAAAAGAGAGCCAATGAGAAAAAACTTATATAAGGTTCAGGGTGAAAAAATAACCATTTGTAATGAGAGGAGAAAGTATTAATGAATAATAATAATCCATCCTAACTCCAATAAAAACAACAACCCTAATTCAAATACAATAACTACCCCTATGCCTTGTCCTCTCTCACTACCTTCCTCTAGTTCTTCCTAGTGCCCTTTTATTCTTTCCACCATTATTAATTTTTCCTCCATAGATTTAAAAATCTATTTAGTTAACCTCATATGAAAATAATTTAATTGTGTTATTATTCCTCAACACATTCCTTCTGAAAAAATCATGTGATGTATTGAATCCATTACATCAAATCTTCATATTCACAAGGCTAAATAAATCACAGAAGATTTCATCTAAATTCTTTGTTCTACCAAATTACCTTCTAACTACCTCCATAAAGGTGAATTTCAATCCCTTTAGTGCTTGAATAATAATCCTAACATCATTATTCTAAAAGTCGATAAATGAAATGCTTATGTTATCATGAAGACTTTTGATTATGAATCCAAATTTCTTGATCTTCTTTCATATTCCTCGTAATAAAACTCTCTCGAGGAACACCCTTAACCAAAACATTGACCTAGTAACCAAATCCATCAATTTATCATCCATAGATCCCATCATAAAATTGTGCTTCCTTCCTTATAACCCTCAAATTCCTAAAATTTATGATCAACCTAAAATCCATAAGAAATATATCCCTTTTGTCCCCATCATTAGTGTCATTGGAGCCCCAACTATACCCCCATGAAAATATTAGCCTAAAATCTCCAACCATTTATTGGCCAAACCCCTTCATTTATAAAAGACTCCTCTGAAAATTCTAGAATTTTAACCTTGATGATCATGATATTTTGGTAAGTTTTGATGGCATTTTCTTTTTTACTAAAATCCCAGTGCTCAAAGCTCTAGACATTATTTCTAAATTGGATGACCTTAAAACCGTAAACCATATTAATATATACCTCACCTCTACATTCTTTAGCTTTAAAGGTAAACTCTATAAACATACAGAAGGCGCTACAATGGCATGTCCATTATCCTTTGTAGTAGCTAGCATCTTCATGGAGCATTTTGAATTTTTAGCCTTTGAGAGCTATCATCTCTAACCAAAATACCATTTTTTTTTTCAGATGGCACCTTTATCATATGGCCCCATGGTTGTTTTATCCTTAACTCGTTTCACAATCATATTAATAGTTTATCCCCTCACATCCAATTTATCATGGAAACTGAACAAGAGAATTTCCTTCTTTTATTAGAGGTTCTAGTTACTAGTCAACCTAACAGTTCTCTCTCCTATCATTTTTTTCAAAAAAGGACTCATATTGATAGATACCTCCATGCCCATTCCTACCACCACCCGATTCAACAATCGGTTGTCCTCAAAAGTCTCATTTTTAAAGCTATTCAAATCTCTACCCCTCAACACCTAATAAAGGAACGAGCCCACCTCACAAAATCCCTTCAATATAATGGGTACTCTTTTTCCCAAATCAACAAATCTTTCCAAATTGTCCTCCACCATAATACCAAGAACACCCAATCCCCCTCCTTATCAAGGTCAAATCTCTCTCCCTTACATTCATGGTATCACTTACTAATTCCAAAATCTTGGTCAACAAGAAGATTAAAACTCTTTTTAAGCCTCATAAAACCCTCAAGCAATTATTTAGAAGGGTCAAAGATAGATATGACCCTTTACTCTCTCAAGTTGTCTATCAAATTCCTTACTCTTGTGGAAAATCCCACCTTTGTCAAACTATCCATTTAGACCAAACTCATCTAAAAAACATATCACTATACCCTTCATAACCACCTTTCAAAATCTATGATTATAAAACACTCTCATAAAACTAAGCATTTAATTTATTTCGACCAAACTAAAAACTTAGCGTCTACCCCTCATTATTATTGTTGCATCATCAAAAAAACCCTCAAAATTAATAAACATCCCAACCATTTTAATCAAGAAAATAGCTATGAACTAAACAAATCTTGGAAACCTATTATCTACCAACTTTATCCATAAAAATCATCATTACTTCTCATTTCTCCTCTCTTAGTTGCAACATCCTTTGATCCTTTCTTATTATATCCATAATATCTTATCATTTAGTTTTTCCACCCTTATGGATCTTTATTTGTACCTTAATAATATTTCCTTTCATTCACCAACTAATTTTCCTCTATTTTATAAAGGTATCCATGTTGTATTTCATCC
>SNQJ01S0254842.1:0-12603 GCA_010110895.2 Picea sitchensis | reverse complement strand
TGTGGTGTATTGGTGTAACTCTTATACTATTATTCATTGCTCATTGGATATAATTGAATGGTTTAAGTATAAGTTGAAAAAGGTTTTTAAATTGTACTTGATACTGATTCACCCCCCTTTTAGTATCAACAAGTGTCCTCATTTCACCCTTCTATCATTTTCTTAGCATCCTATTCATGACCTGTTCATGACCCTTGATGATATGACCCCAAGTGGAGAATATAGAGGGTTAAATGTATATGATATGAACCCAAAGGGGACATATGTGGGGTTAATTTTACATGTAATGTGTAAATGTATATGCAATAGGGTTGACCTAATAATGTAATGTGAACTGTTATGTAGGAATGTATTTGGGCATTTGGAGGAGGTTCTCCTATTCTTTAAGGAGTTATTGTGTAATTTATCTCTTTTGTATTTATTAGAGTTGTGCTCCATTCTCACATTGGTGTACATGGAGTGTACTTCTAGTTTATTGTGATATTTTAATCAATTGTTTCAAAACACTGGAGCTATTTGGGATGATTTCTTCTACTTTTGCACCTGCATGCTACTTTTTCACTTTGACTATTATTCCTCTCACTTTTGCGTGTCCTTCCATATTTGGCATGTCACGATGCCATCCTTCCTTTTTGCTCTCCTTCTTCTCCTACTTTATTATTCTCTTTTCTTTATTATTCTCTCTACTTTATTCCTTGTTTTTATTCTTCTTATTGTGCACTATACTTCTAGATGCACCTTAACTGTGCACTCCTTAGTCTTTCTTCTTCTCCTGTGCACCTATGCTATGCACTTTTTATATACTTAGGATTTTACCAAAATTGTGTCCCAAAACTTCCTATCCAACATGACCCCAACACTCACCTGTGGATCATCCTAAGCCACTTAGTCTTGTTTCCTACTCCTCCATGCTGCAATGAAATTTTTGGAGGCTTCCCTAGCTACCTCCACTACCTTTAGTATTGTTTCCTCTATTTTTGTGATCTCTTTTCCCCCCTGCGCAGTCTAGGATGTAAGTTTCTCTTATGCTTCATGGGTTGCTTTCTTTACCTTACCCTACGTAGTGGCCAATTCACTAATCACCCTAACTTCTTCTTCCTGCAACGGTCCTAAATGTTGTTGAAGGATCTTCTGTTGATCCCTCATTTTCTCCACTTCCACATACGACTACATCTGTGCCAAAATTGTTGTCATACATTTTGTCATACATTTTTCTAGTAATACTATCTGTAAGTATTGTAATATTTGTACTGGAATCCTTTATACCACTATGGTAAGGTGTCCTAACATGTTCACTTGTTATTTTAATTTGAACATTGTAAATTCAATTTTTTCTATATCAATATGACTTGTTCTATGCACGGTTGTTAGTTGGATTAAGGATATTTGCCCAAACTCTGATTCCTTCTCCATAATTATGGACAATCCCCCCTCGGTCCTTCTCTCTTATTGTAGGCTAGTAGTTGATAAGAGCTACTCGAGTGCTGCCAACTGATCTTGCACTCTCTATTGTTGCTCTTATTTCTTCCTAGTTTCTTCCTCCATGATTTCCTCTTTGGCATCCCATACTTGGTAGTTGATCTTGTTGATATTTTCATTGGTTAAAGTATACACTAGGGTTTCTTTATGCACTTTATCCTTCTTGTGTGCCCCTCCTACTAGTTCCTTCCCCTTATCCTTTTTTTTTTCTCCTATCATGAGGATTGTCTGTTGAAATTCTATTGGGGATGAGCTAGGCATATCTCTTGCACCATTTTTTGATTATTCCCCTTCTCCTCATTTGGTTCTTCATCACTCTTATCTTAATATTCTTCCTCTTTTGGTTTCCCTATTTTCTATGCTGGGATTTTCCACCCATCTTCCCAGTCATTCATAATCAAGCATACATCCTTTATTGTCAACCTAAAACTGGCTAGAAACCACTAGCATGTTGGGTCCTTCTTTGTCTGCACATACATTTGGTGCATTCCTTATTTGAAATGCACAATATCCTTATACGTTTCCACTGTCTTAGATCATATGTGTGGTGTGTGTGAAACTAGATACCTGGTAGTATCGAAGTATACAAATAATGTGACATTATTTTCTTGCTAACTTCTTTTGTTCATTGTATTCCATAAGTTGGCATACCTCCCATCCATATTACCTCTACTATATGTCCTCATGCACTAATAGTAATATGGTTCCTTCCAACTGACTAGCACAATCATAATCAATAACCATACATAGTGAAATTGTTTACCCTTTTCCTGGTCCTCAATATAATCCTGCAAAAATTAGTTTACCAAGAATGTGGCCCGGTTCATTTGAACCCCTTCGATGCATTTTTCTGTAGCTGCATTTACTACAACTAGTACTTCATCCTTCTGACATTTTCAAAACAAATTGAAAGCCAACACATGCATCACAAACTGAGCATTGCTAGCATTGATTTTTTTCACATCTAGTCCCCTTTTCTCCCTGAAAGTATAGAAATTTTCCTTCATCGATTCTGAGAGGGATCTCTCTCCTTCCTTATTGAGAAAAAGGGTCAGATCCTCATCATATTTTGGGAGACTTGTAATGCACACAATTAACATAGTATCAATTGACACTAGGGGGTCAAGCCACAATGTCCCTCCATGGATGTAGTTGAGATGTAACTTCACACAAGAATTGATTTCTAGACTACATCTAAAGTGTGGGATCTCCAACAGGTTCATTATTCCCTCCTTCTCCAATCCTTTTTCCCATATGAGTGTCTCCAACACTATCTCTAACATGCCCATCATTCACTTCGTGCACAAATATTTTTCCTTGGCCAACTCCAAGAATTTTTGTTCATCGATTATATCATGATCCTTGAACTTGAGGCCGACAACCTTTCTGAGCATATCTCCTTCAATTCTTACATTAGGTAGGACTGGTGATGTTACCAATGGGTATTTCCATTTTTTTGGTATGTTGATTGGTGGCACGTTATCCATCCTAGGTGGGATGTAGTTTCAGGTCTCTTACCAAATATTTTATCTCTGAAACTCTTCTTTACCTCACATGTACTTTCCTCACGATGTTCTTCGTACAATTTACACCAACTGTGAGGCATGATAGCTTTAGGCTAACAATTATTTTCACTTGGATTTATAAAATGGGGTGTAGAAGAAGATGAAGCCCCAAGGGTAAGAAAGGAGACATTTCCTTTCCACTCAAATGCTATCATTTGATTATTCATGTCTTGTACAATATGTAAGAGGGTGGACATGTATGTCTTTCTAGTTGAGTCTTCCTCAGGAAGAGTTGTTCTTTCAAGTTTTTCTTCATACTCTAAATAAGTGTGCAGAGAGAACACAAGGTTATCAATGGCCTTTTCCTCAATCCTATGAAGATAGAAGGAAGGTAATGCATTATAATAATGCATGAAAGTGACTTGGTTCTTGAGGGCGAATGAGTTTAGGGATTTGGTTGTATAATTTGGTGAAATGAAAATTGAAGGACTTGATAGTCTCACCATCCTTATAAGCGATGTTATTGTACTCCCGTAACTACTCAGCTGGGATTTTGGATTGCCCATAGGTAGATTTGAACCAATAGACTAACTCTTCCCAAGTAGATAAAATCTTAGGAGGGAGATCAAAGAAATCGTCCGCAATGTTCCCTTCAAGGGAATTCACAAATAAACGCATATAAGTATCATTTCATTTTCTCCTATATTGTGATAGGCATTAGAAAATGCCACCAAGTATTCATTTGTAGTGACGGTGTTATTCCCTGAAAACCTAAGGAGATGCTCTTTGAATTTAGGAAGTGAACGAGTAGCAGGTGTTATGTTAAGAGGGGAGGAAACATGCAACGGGGTAGTTGTAGCATCTTCTTCAAACTGAAGAATCCCATACTTTTTAATGACTTTGGTGGGGTTTGTGGTAGATTGGGCAGGGACTTGGTGACTATATAAGCTACCAATCATTGACGAAGGTAAAGTTTGAGATGAATAAGCACCTCCAGTTCCACTAGAGCCACCACTAGATGCCATCTTGTGAATGATAGGTAAGGGAGAGAAAGACAAACTAGATGAATTAGAAAAATTTCTCCTTAGAGCACTTTGTTGGGTTGACAACACAACATTCCTTCTTCCTATTTCAGCAATAGGATTTATTTCCAGTGATAAACCTCTTCTTCTCCTAGAAATACAAATGTCTAAGGTCATGAAAATAAGATCATAGTTGAAGGAAAAAGAAAGATATGGTTGATTCCTAGGCTATCTTTTCCTAGCTTCCCAATGTTCTTGGGAACTTATGTCTTTTTCAATTGCTGCCCATTAGTAGTTAAGCTCAACTTGGGTATTAGTGGTATCTAAGATGCTATTAAACAAGTTTAAAGCAATGTTGGTCCGATCTTGGAGATAGGGCTCGATATTGGGCTGCCTTGCAACAGGTACAATCATTAAGAAATGAAACAGTCAAAGAATCAATATCATAAATGTAAATATATTCAACGATAATCAAGCATAAAAATAAAAAAAACAACCAGAGAGATATGGAAGGTCTCCCTAGTATGGTCGCCAAATAAATGTTGATGAAAAGATATGAAATAATCTTACTCAAGCATTTTCAGATCTTGCTTGGATAAGGAAAGATATAAGGGAATATCACCCTATGTTTATAGCCTCAAAATTTGTTTCCTAATCCACATGTATTAGGTACAAGGGCGTAGGCTAATTTTTTTTATAAATAAAATATTGTTGTAAAATTCAACATTTTTATATAATTTTCTAAATATAACAGATGCAAAAGTAAGTGTGAAGACAAAAGAAAAAATACCAAGTCACATATTAACATAGATGAGACAGAATAATAATCGCTTATTTCATTCCAAGAAATCAAAAGAGTCATTCTCTTTACAAAAATCCCTGAGGGAGTTTGGACCAAAGTCAAACTTAGATGTCCCTGATGAACACCATACAAAAGGACTTCTTACAGAAAGTAAAAAATTGAACTTTAAAAGCTGGATCAACCTACCACAGATTGTTGTCCATTCGACTCTGAACAATATCCTTTATCAGTCATGGAATTTAATTCATAAATAGAAAAGTTTACACAGACTATCAAATATAGATCAACACCTCTGAAAACAAGTGCCTGAATGATGTAATTCAACCTTGAATCTTGTTGTATACAATGGGACCATGCTGTCATAAAAGAGAATTAGGATTTTAATGAATTAAAGAATGAATGAAACCTGAACTATCTCAATAAAACTCAAGAGAAGACCTTAGAACGATTTCTCCTTCTATTCTCCCCTTCTTCTTCCTTCTCATTTTCCCTTTAAGCATTCCAAATTAGTTGAGGTAGTTCAACTACCTCTTTTAGTTAAGTTAACTAAAACACAACTATATTTTAGTTTAGGGGAAGAATTAATATAATAATAATAAGGGTCTTTAATAAATAATAAACCCCTTGTGACTCCCTTTAGTTTCTTAACAAAAATAAACATAACTATTCAATCAATAAACACATTCCTCCTTGTGGTTCCCATCATCATTCTCATAATTTGAAAATTAAATATCAATAATATTTTAAACCATATCCAAAAATATAATATCCAAAATATCCATAAATAATATGCTATCCAAAAACTTCAGCAGTCAACTGTTCTCAACAATCAATAATAAAATAACTCAAAAACCATTTTTTCCACTTTGGGAGGCAATTTTCCCTTTGTTATTGTTGTCTCCCTTTGAATTTTCTGAATTATCCTTAGGTCATGTGGAGCCTTTAGGCTTGATCTCACTGATAACATGAGAGAAGTCATCTCTCAAGTACATGTAGGATGAAACGGATTTGGATGAATCACTTAAGGGAGAGGAGGGGGCAACAACATATTTTCCTTTATCATGCGTTTGGTGGGATTCGGTTTTGAGTCTCTTGCTTGTGTGGGAAGACTATACATGTGAGTGTGTAGGGGAAATTTGGACATTTGGGTTAACCAGTGGAGGAGGAGAAGGTAGAGACAAACTGGGCTAGCCACGATATTGGGAGACTGTTGGGTGAACAATCTCTTTCCATCTGTCATTCTCAGGAACTTCTGGTTGCAATGAAACATGAGGGGGGATAGGGATACTAGGTACATGTTGGGGTTGGAAGGGAGGCCTTTTTGGCCTAGGTTGGACTACCCCTTTTCCAGTCATATTGAAAAATCCATCTTGGAAGAGATGGTTTAACTCTTATGGATCTACATCAAAATGTATCAAAAGTATTGTCCTTCTAGGCCCTTTGTTCCAATTCCCTCTTCCCCTGTTATTTCAGCCATGGATTCCTCTACTGAAGAAGCTCATCTTGTATGCAGTGTTTATTAGAAACTATCTTAAAAAATCCATGCATGACATCTCTTTTAATATGAAACAAAGTTTATCTCAACAATCACATCAGACCCATGCGATCCAATCCATAAAATTCATTTAATACTTGTCAATGAGAAGGGGGTGAATAAGGGTTCTGGGATATATGAGGGGGTTGTATTGAGCAGAAAAGTGATAAAATTAAAGGGAGTAAGAACATGATTATTTTTCAACAAATCATTAAAAAATCAACTATGTTACAATAACAAAATCATATCATCTGTGACCCATCTCTGTGTCATCTTTTAATTGTTGTAATACAAAGTTTCTATTTAATTTTAATTTAATTTTAAGAACAAGGCGTGCATAGTGAATTTGGGATTTTGAGGGGATTCATAATGTGCAAAAAAGTGAGAGAATGATAGGGAAATTAATGGATATTGTTCATAAAACAAATTAAATAATCAATAATCATAACTCTATATTAAAATCAATCCAAAAATTACCAACATTCATTGTTTCTCAACTGTATACCAAACTGCTCATTGCTCCAATAATTAAATTTTCTAGAATCCCTTAATTCATAATAATCTGTGCGATCATAACTCATAACAAAAACACACTTTCCATTCAATAGTCCTTTTTAACAAAGCGTTGATCTTTTCCTTTTTTTTTTTTTTTTTAAATAATCAAAATAATGCACAACAATAAGATCGACATTTATCCCCGATAGTCCATAATGCATCACAATAACAATCAACATTCACTGTTTAAAAATCGGTCCCAGTTAAAATATACACAAGACTCTTTTTAAAACACGAACAGACTTCAAAGTATGCCCGATTATACACAACCTTCATCATATAAATCACAAAACATTGACATGAAACAACAGTCAACCAAAATATAAACCCCGAGCCTTATCTTCGTGGGTATAAATTTATTTTAAAACCATTGGTAATATGTACGATGATCCAATATAATATATGAAGTGAACATAACCAACTACACATAGACGCCATTTTTGTTTAAACTGGCCATGACCCTGATTGGGCCTAGAAAAAACCACACAGGTGTCTCCATATGCAATCAAGACCACACTCTAAAAAACACAGTGAGTGAAACCATAATGAAAATAAGACAACTCTCGACTGTATACAAGTCCTTTTTTCCATTTGTATTTGTTCAACCAATCATAGAAGGACGAGACAGAGACTCGGTGATAGAGGGTGTTTTTTTTCTTTTTTCTTTTAAAACCTTCATAACCATTTCACTGATAACCCAATACTTGACAACCCAGAGGGTTCCCGAAGAGAGAAAAGACAATTAGAATCTAAATCGAGCATTGTCAAAAAAAAATGCAGGGAGACAACAAGAGCACATTCATCCTTTAACAATAACACAAAGAGTTGATGGTCTTCTGAGACTTTTATCAACCACAAGAAAACATACCTTTCGAAAAAGACACAACAGTGAGCCACACAGTCTTACTTATTACTCCAAGTCTTGGACAAGACCAATGATCAACACCTGAGGAGAGAAAAGAAGGGAGAGTAAAATAACCCAGTGCACATGGTGTATTTAACACTTGCAAAGGAGAGGTGAAGTTTAATTGAATAGTGGCAGTTACTAAAATAAAACACATAGATATAACATATCTATCCAATACTTAAGAGCCGAACAACTTGACAACCACACCAGTGAGGATGCACACATCCTTTTGACGTAATGTTGAGTTACAACTTGTATCAATCCACAACCATTCAGGCACATATTAACGCTAGGGAAACCCAAGACTGGATCTTGGGATACTTTGGTGAAAATACAGTAACAATGGGCCAATGGCCATGAATCGAGGTTTGAAGAAATAACACAACAACTATTGGCCATTACTCTGTGACTAGGTAAGGGTTACAATCATGACTCTGAGGGAACTAAATAACTGATGGTAATACACAGAATGAAACCCTCCATCATCAATGGAGATCCATATGTACCACCATTCACTTATTATTCCACAAAGACCCATCATGATACTAAACTGACTGAGCAACCAGTCAATTCACAACTTAAAATACCCAATTCTTTTGCTTGCAATCCAAAACATTTTACAGTCATCAAACATCTACACAGTCAAAATTCTCAAGAACACACAAAATCCAAGCATCACTGAGCCATCATTTTTTCATATAGCAGAGAATACCTCATGGATGGAATGAAAAAGAATCATACCTGCAACAAAACGCTTAAATGGTGAGTTGGAAAACCCTTCTTTCTTCCAAGAGCCTGACAATGTGGAGCTTCACAACCAATAGAGAGAAAAATGCAACAATGGAACAATGCTAGGGTGATATCCGGTAGGGGGGGTATGGAGTGACGTGAAATAAATGCATGTTGCTTCCATCACTTGGCCTATTCAATTCAAAGTATGAGACAACCCAACAAGCATCACATTCACCAAAAATTAAACCATGTATATAATGCCAAACCATTGTGAAATCTGCGACGATATCTTTTGCATAGTGCGCCACCCAATATCATTTACACATTAACCCTTGTCATAACTCCATTCCATAATACATATTAAAATGCTATATGTGCCCCATTTAAATATAATGAAATTTGCATAGCCCACTAACCAACAATAGCATAATAGTTAGAACTAACACTAATATCCTATAACTTTTCCATTCGAACTTGAATATAATCCTTTATCATAGCTCAAACATAAAACTTCTTTCCCTTTAGGATTTTTTCATAGGTTTTTTTTCTTGTTTTGATCATTCTACCATTAAAATATCCCTTTCACATATGTGGCCAAGTAATTGATCATAAGGATTAGTGACAAGGTTAAATCATAGCAATTGTAAATAACATGCTCCTCATAAACATAAAACTGTTTTGGATTGCAAAAATCATTCCACAAAAATGAATCATACACATATTACCATGTCAAAATGAAACCAATACTGCATCGTCAACAATGTAGGACTATGTAGGCAGGATCAAAACATTAGCAAAAAAAATGTGTGATATGTCTATCCTTGTGCCTCTAGTCTCCAAGGGGGTCCCACATACTAGTATTATATTATTAGCATATTTAAATAATAGATCTTTAGTAATACATTGCGGGCAGAATTCATTGTTACGATTTTAATCGTCAACAATACCTATATACTTAGTTAGTGGAAAATGCTGAACTCGATAGGTCATTTGTGGTGGTTCAAAGTGTTATTCTTGGCCCTAGAACCCTATAATATTTATTTAGGGCCTACCTATTAAGAATCGTATGGCATCCTAATATCATCCCATTGACATCCCCTTTTGTGCCCTATTAACATATCCTTAGTATCCTCATTTCACCCTTCTATAGTTTTCTTAGCATCCTATTCATGACCCGTTCATGACCCTTGATGATATGACCCCAAGTGGAGAATATAGAGGGTTAAATGTATATGATATGACCCCAAAGGGGACATATGTGGGGTTAATTGTACATGTAATGTGTAAATGTATATGTAATATGGTTGACCTAATAATGTAATGTGTAAATGTATATGTAATATGGTTGACCTAATAATGTAATGTGAATTATTATGTAGGAATGTATTTGGGTATTTGGAGGAGGTTCTCCTATTCTTTAAGGAGTTATTGTGTAACTTATCTCTCTTGTATTTATTGGATTTGTGCTCCATTCTCACATTGTTGTACATGGAGTGTACTTCTAGTTTATTGCGACATTTTAATCAATTGTTTCAAAACACTGGAGCCTTAGGATAGAGCACATTCTTGTTATACCTACCTCTAAACATATTCTCAAGTATGCATAGTAAAAATAGTGCATGCACATTCTAAGAACATGCACACATTTTAGAACGTGCGTGTACTCTAGAATGCGTGCATGTTCTTTCCATTCATTTTTTTTTGGGAAGGAGTGGAAAAGTTAACATATGTGTTTTCTAATTTGGTTGCCCCATATTTAGGTTCAGAATGACAAACCTAGTGGTTTGGGCTACAAATACATCAAAACCTCCATTTTTCTTAAAGGCTATCAATATCTCTATTTTTCTTGTTATTTTTGTATAGGCTACACAAATATGTCATTGATGAAACTATACACACATATAGAGTCGACTATGCAAATTCCAAATATATTATTTTTTTAATTAATATTTTTTACTATTTTTTGTATATTTGTGTCTTGACATATATCATAATATTAAAATACATACATCTTTTAATCTTGTTATATTTTTTTATCACATTAATCAATTTTAGAATAAGTTATGCGTTGCCATAGTGTTGGCGCTGCGCATGATTTTATCTATGACCAACAAAACCACCCATACACCAACCCTTTTAGAATTACCTGCTTACGTAGATGAAGTCTCGCCTAAGGTATCTATTGGGACTACAAGAACTAGGTTTCTGCAGTAGTGAGGGAATGGGAGGTGACTTTTCTATTTATTCTTCCTTCTTAGTTATGTGCATGTAATGATGTCCTTGTTCTCTATTAGCTACTTAGTGATTTTAGATTCATATTATCATTATAATCCAGATTACCACATAATTGAATGATGAAACAATCATGATTATTGTACAATGATTAAACATAATACAAATATAATTTACTATGCATCTAGACAGAATTCATAAGAAATCACATAAAAGACATTTGACATAAGAGTTAATGTGGTTCACCCAACTATGGGCTACACCCATAATGGTTGGCTTCTTTATTAGGTGTTTGGTAATTCCTTTAGGCTTGTGCATTGTGCTTACAAATATATATCATGGCTATATTTCTCTTCTCCTAGCCTAGATTCTCTACAGTGCAAGCCTCTCTCACTCTACATCATCTCTTACATTCATACATTGATTCTCTCCCTTCTAAGCCTATCCTATCAACCTTCTTACTGACAGTCATTCTTGGTAGTTTTGAACAGACTCCACAATACTTCCCGAGAATAAACACATGGAGGAACCCCTATTCTCCCAACCCATTACATATTTATAAATACAATCCAGGGCTTAAAACCCTACTCGTTTCATCCAAAAAACCCTGTTACAATGCATGACTACTCTAGTTAACTGGCTATTTGGGATACTTTCTTCTACTTTTTCACCTACATGCTACTTTTTCACTTTGACTATTATTCCTCTCACTTTTGTGTGTCCTTCCATATTTGGCATGTCGGGATGCTATCCTTCCTTTTCGCTCTCCTTCTTCTCCTACTTTATTATTCTCTTTTCTTTAATATTCTCTCTACTTTATTCCCTATTTTTATTCTTCTTACTATGCATTATACTTCTGGATTCACCTTAACTGCGCATTCCCTAGTCTTTCTTCTTTTCCTGTGCACCTCTGCTATGCACTTTTTATATACTTAGGATTTTACCAAAATTGTGTCCCAAAACTTCCTATCCAACATGACCCCAACACTCACCTATGGCTCATCCTGAGCCACTTAGTCCTATTTCCTACACCTCAATGCCGCAATGAAATTTTTGGAGGCTGCCTTAGCTACCTCCACTGCCTTTAGTATTGTTTCCTCTATTTTTGTGATCTATTTTCCCCCCTGCGCAGTCAAGGATGTAAGTTTTTATTTTGCTTCATGCGTTGATTTCTTTACCTTGCCCTACGTAGTGGACAATTCACTAATCACCCTCACTGGTTCTTCCTTCAACTATCCTAAATGTTTTTGAAGGATCTTTTGTTGATCCCTCATTTTCTCCACTTCCACATATTACTACATCTGTGCCAAAATTGTTGTCATACATTCTGCTGGTGGAAGTGTAGTGATCCTTTCTAAAGCTTGTTGGGTTTTTTCTTGTGCTTCTCTTAAGTTGGCCTCCACATCCTTCATTTATGTATTTTTAAGAACCAAACATCAATATAGCATGGAAAACCCTCAGGAAAAGTACTCAACGCCTTGAAACTGAGATAATTTCAGATAATAAGCCTCTTCGAGGGGGCAACCTCCTTTTACCCCACTTAGATGTTCAAGTACACGATGATTCAAAATGAAAATGTCTCCTTGGTATATATAGGAGACTAGGAGGTATAATTACAAATAATGGCCTAAAGACGACATAATTAAAATAACATTACTAATCTAAATTACAACTAATCGCCTAAAGCCGACATAAATAAAATAGCATTACTAATCTAATATGTCCCAATTAAGGGGTAATGAGCCAATATTAGGGATTAACATGCCCCTCCCCTTGAGACAAGTGTTGTCCACAATGCTTGAGTAACTCTGGATGCTTCTGTATAAAAGACTCAT
>SNQJ01S0254841.1:0-12603 GCA_010110895.2 Picea sitchensis | reverse complement strand
TACTGCTCATTATTGGATAATAATTCTACATTGATATAACATTTGAAGAAAAATGATTATAATTACGCTATTACTGATTCACCCCCCCCTCTCAGTAATCCAACAGTTTCTTCTCACATCGTGCACCGTATCTCTTGGCACACACACTCCTCTATCTCTTTATTTTCATCCCACTACACCTCTTCTTGTATGAAATCTTCCTCTAGTAATCTATGTGCCGTGTTTTTTGTTTCTTCACCCACATGAGCTTCCTCCAATGATTTATTTGGTGCACGGTGAAACTCTTCACCAATGCAAGCCTCCTCCAATGATCATTGTGTGGTTACTTGTACTTCTTCACGTACCCTAGCCTCCTCTAGTGACCTTTGCGCCATGCACTGCAATTCCTCGCATGCCTTTGCCTCCTCTCGAGTCCTTTATGCATCACACATAACTACTTTTGTTGCGCAACGTCAAACTTAAGAGGTGACTGCACCACTTTCTTGATCTTCCCTTCCACATTCTGACCCAAAATTTATCTACGCTTTAAGTCCATTCTCATTTAAATTCATCCTCGGGTTACCACCCACACATCATCTTCTTCTTCTAGCTTCTAATTTTCGTGCAGCTCTCTTGTCACCATATTGTAGTGTGCCTTCTTTTCTTCCCACTTTTCCAACAAGTCTGGGAAATATTTAATGGCATTCTTATTAGTGTAACAATACCCACAAAGAGCATGTATTTTGGTACAAATTCGTGATACATGGTGTACTTTTCCACAATTGAAAAAAGTGGGTGGTATTCCTCCACCTCCACCATATCCTTGTCCTCTTCCTTGTCCATATCCTCCACCTAGACCTCCTTGGTATCCTCCTCTATCTGTGCCTCCACAATTTCCACCCTTCTATTCTTGTGGAACCTGGAAGGCATCAACAATGTGGTCCTGCATCAACTGAAGTGATTGATAGTTGTTCACATCCCATCCCATGGATTAAATGC
The DNA here is from genome assembly GCA_010110895.2 of Picea sitchensis. NCBI lineage: Eukaryota > Viridiplantae > Streptophyta > Pinopsida > Pinales > Pinaceae > Picea > Picea sitchensis. The sequence continues at coordinate 11,625 of SNQJ01S0254841.1, read as the reverse complement.
AGAACTCATAAAATGGGGTATTCATAGTCTTGTGATACTTATGTAGTGTTCAATGCTAGGGAGGTATATGTCCCCATTTTCTGCAAATATCACACCATTTAGTGTGAGCTGCAATTGGAAATGGATTTGACACACCCTTCACCATGTATTTCTACAGCGTAGGACATTCATCCCTATGGTGACCTTCTAAATGACACATAGTACACCATATATGTTCACGCACCACCTTTTCCTTTGCCATATCTTGTAACTGCATTGCAATATTTTCAATATGGGATTGCACCTATGCCATCCCTATTGATGTCTCACCATGTCCTGGTGTAGCTTCTAGGTGCATCATAATATCCATGACCTCCACCTAAGTTGTTGCCTTCTTCTAAGTGAGAAAGACTCGAATATGGGGTAGTATTCCTGCAATAAACCACATCCTTTGTTGAACATCTTAGATATGAAATGTCATCCTATCCAACAATATTTTGAATTGTTGGTCATGTTACCATATGGTTTCTCCAACCTATTGCTTGATCTCTTTGATCTTAGTGATACACTATGATTCTAACTTAGGATTTTGAAACTCCTTAAGCACACATATCTTAGTTTGTCTCATTATCATATTCGTCTTGTGCTTCATATACCATGTTAAAGCTCTATCTTTGAAGGTGGTCTCCAACTGTGCTATGTTCAACGCTTCAACCATGATTTTCTTTACAGACCATATAGATTCACATGTAAACCTTTGTTTCTCTACATCATCTTTACTCGTCTCATGGAACATGGGTAGCCTCAGAGTTGTGTCTTGATTCACCATCCTCAACCTAGTGTCGTGTCTTCCCAACTCACTACTAGTTGTCGGTGATCTAGATACTGATGTTGAAACTCTTCCTTGCAAAGTATCATTGACTTTGACCTCTTCTTCACTCGTATCTTCTCTTCTTCTTACCTCTTCTACTCCTATCTACGCACTTTATTTTGTTCTTTCTTCTTTATTACAAGTGAACAAGGGGGGTGGTTCAAATAAGGGGTTCCTCCATCTTTTCTCATCATCTCTAGTGAGGGATCCCAAAGAGATTCCTACATGTAGCTGTGCAAATACATTCACAATAGATATATTTTTGCATATCTCAACAACCAAGGGGATATGACTTCGTCTTCTTTGACCTTACTACCAATACTCCTAGTATCCTCACATGATACCTTACTCCTAATGTTGTGTCTCTTTTATGGATTTTCTCCTTTCGTGCTCCTCTCTATCACAACACTCTCTCCCACACATTATCCTTGTGCAGTCTCCTTTTTCTTCATTCTAGTTTTGACCCCTCGTCCTTCAGGCCTTGCTATATTATTTTTTCTCCTTTGTTCGTATTTCCTCCTTAGCTCAACTCTTCTTGTGTATCTCTCAACTCTTTCTCTCATTTTCTCTTTTGGGTCCATTCTCTTCTCACATCATCTCAACATCTTCTCGATCCTCTCGACTAGATCCATTTTCTCTCTCCTTCTCCCCCTTATTTTCATCACCCCCCTCCACATGAGGAGGTCTACTCATCCATTATATTGTGCTCCATGCACATCACTCCTTTTTATATGAACACCATCTTGATCCATAGGGGAATTTCTTCCAACAGTCTCTTTTGAGGGCCTTTAACAAAATTTCTTTTAGCCTTGCTGAAATAATCATTGTATTCAATGTAGAACTCAATAATGTACCCTTCCTTCACTCAATTGAACCAAAATTCGATTGCTCGAGCCCACTTATTATCCATAGATTTTAGTATATTGGTTGTCATTTGGTCCCATGCTAGTGGTTCTTGGACTCTCATAGTAGTGTTAATAGCTATCTACCTATTCATCCATTCATACAACAAACAAGGAAAATAAGAAAAGAAAAGTTCATGCAAATATGTGTAGATAAACCTTTGTTTTGAGTTCTTGATGTTGGTTATCATATCCTTGGTCTCTCATCATGAAAAGCCATGTTCCTTCTTAGATAACCAATTGTGTATTTCGTCTTGAGATAGATTCCACCTCATTATTTCTCTTCATAATGCCATACAAAACCTTCATGTCCTGACAACAAAACCATTTGTTGGTGCACGTCTCTCCTATTGTTGGGGGGTTGAAGACCCATGGTTTGTCCATATTTTACCAACAAAACCCCAAGGCATTGGAATACTCAATCTTCATTTGAGGGCTGAAGAAGGTCTCATTCGAGACGCCATGAGAATCATAGAGACCATTTGGTCTTGTATCATATATGAAGGGACAATGCATACAAGGAAAAATCTTGGGATTTCATACATTCATTCATTCATAAAGCATTAACAGAATATTATGCATAAAGACATAAAAAAACCATTACTCATTTCATCACATAACAAAATGTAGAAACACGGATCTTCATATTCCATTCAAGCATATACAAAATCATTGATACAGAAAATAGGTTCCATGCTCTCTACACAACATCCTTTCTTTTTTTATTTTGATCCATTTTCCAGCTCATTACAAAAAATTGTACAAAAATCAAATAGAACTAGACTCAAAATTGGACTCTACTCTCCTTCTCTATCTCACTCAACTTTGTCTCGATGCTCTACCGAATCTCTATTTTTCTCCACTCTTCTGCTCCACTCTCTTGAGTGATCACTAGATTCACATGCTTTGCCTATCCACATGTAGCCTTTGAATCATCTTGGAGAATGACAATCCTAACTAATTTTCCAACTCATCCATATCTTTTCCCACCAACATTCAAGCCGTTATAGTACTCAAGTACAAAATATTCCTATAGATATTCTTAGATTCACTACATGTGGTCTTCTTGATTCCTTGCACACAATCTTCCTTTGGTAGGAACTATTGTTGATCCTTCCTTGTGTCGCACAATTTATATTGGTGTGTGCATAGATTTAACTTATGGCACATGCAAAACTTTCCCGAAACCTTGGGTGCCAACAATTCCATCCATCTAGTTTGTTTGGAATTTAGTGTTGGTTGTTCAAACAAGTATTTCGAACCACTATGGTATATCTTCAATTCAAATTTTCTTCCCATGAGGTAATGCCTCCATATTTTTAAAGCATGTACTATGGATTCCAACTATAATCCATGTGTAGCATAATTTATTTCATGCTCCTTGAATTTTTTGGACTCATAACAAATTGCATGACCATTTTGGGTAAGGATTCCACCAATCCCTTCCTTGCACGCATTCATGCACACAACAAAATCCTCATCTGGATCTGCAAATTTTAAAATAGGTGCACTGGTTAATAAATCCTTTAAGTATTGTAAATTTTCTTCACACTTGGTACTCGATTCAAATGTTACTCCTTTCTTTTGCAAAGATATTATTGGTTGTGAAATCTTGGAGGATCTTGCAATGAATCTCCTATAGTAACCAACTAGACCCATAAATGATATAACCTATGAAATATTTGTTGACATTTGCCAAATTTTGATTGCTTCAATCTTTTTCAGATCCACTGCTATGCCATCTTCTGAAACAATGTGACCCAAATAATGGATTTGATTTTGATAAAAAGTGCACTTACTTAACTTGGCATACAATTTGTGCTCTCTCAATACTTGTAGATCATTCTCAAATGTTAAGCATGGAATTCTGTAGCTAGTTGAACTAACCAAGAATTTTCATGCTTACATTTCTTCAATTTAAATCTTTCAACTAGGTTTGGATCTATATAGCTATGAATAGCTCCGAAAAAATCAAAATAGCTATGGGATGATTATCAATCTTACCTTCTACCTCAATCATGTGACATTGATAGTCTTCTTTTCTATTTGCCAAGGATGCATAAATCCTTGGCGTTCCTTTTACTATTTCTTCTATTGTCTCCTTCTTCTTGATATTATGCATTGTCCTCATCTTATCTCCCCGATGAGGACAATATTTATACATGTGGTCTCATTCGCACCCCCAACACTTTGTGGGTTGTTTTCTTGGCCTCTTCCCCAATAAATCTATCATTTTATGATCACCTTGATCTGGATGCCCTTGCTTGTATGCTTGTGAGCTATTTTTGATGAAAGTCGGCTTGAATCCTTTCTTATTTTGATCCATCTTTTCTTTCTTCTTATCATCCTAGGCCTTTTGGAAATTTGGTCTTCCTCTGCTCTACTCATACACATATTTGTATTTTCTTATGGATTCTTTCAAATTATTAGGCTCATCAAACTTAATTTTATCCTTGTAGAAGGATGGCAGTCCACTAAAGAACCTTTGAATTTTGATGTTCTCATCCTTGATGAAGTCCATGTACCTTAAAAGTTCCAATAATTTCCTCTCATACTCATCCATGGTCATGTTCCCAGGTTTGATTTCAAATAACTATTGCATCTTCTTGTCATAATATTTCTCTAACCAAGTACTACTGCTGGAAATATTTCTTGAACATATGCCAAGAAATTATCTCCTCATCAAGGTGCTTAACCTGCTTAATTTGATCCCACCACATAGATGCATTTCCTTGAATATCGTGGGTTGCAATTCTAGCTTCTACATTTGATGAGTAATCATGCAACTGGAAATATTTTCTCATTCCCAACAACCATGTTTTAACATCTTCTCCCTTCCTATTCTCTCTATCAAAGAATGGTGGCTTGAGCTTTCTGAGCTCCCCTTGCAAGATATTTGACCCATGTCTCATCCTTTGATGCATTAAAAAGGACACACTTGGGCTTATTTCTGACCTTGATTGTGCATATGCTCTTGTGGTCGAGTGACCTGGTGAATGATGATGATGATGATGATGATGATGAAGCTGATGTCTAATAACACTCCTTGATTGTCTAGACTCCCCATGATCATCCCTTCTATCATGAGATATAGATCTAGATTCTTGTTTTGTGTCATAATATGTGTTGAATTTTTTCTGCAACATATTCCGACTCTATAGAATCTCTTCATGATTCCTCATCATCTTTTCAATTTCTACTATATATCTCTACACTTCCTTCTGCAATATTCTCATAGTTTCAACCAACTCCATTCGCTCCACTCTGCTTATGCGTCCATTGGACTTACTCTATTCATTTCCCCTACTGAATTTTGAGCCTATGCCTCATCCCCATGACTCTAATATCCTTGGGCGTCCTCCATATCTCTAGTCTTCATGTAGGAAACCATATATTCTTTCATGTATCTTTAATTCTGCAAAACTTTGCATGAAAGAATTGTTAGAATTGGGCATATTGCAAAATATTTTATAGGTTACAAGCCATTCTTCATCTTAATTTTTGAAGAATACAATACACTAATTGAAATTTTGATTCTTCAAAAACATTCCTCTATGATTCATCTTTCTGATGATTGCTCGTTTTCCCAAATCTAAGCTCCAGGTTGATAGTTATGGTCTACAAAAGTTTAGACTATTTTCTCATTTTTATCCTTCTATGGTATAGATTTCTTCTCTTCCATCTTGTACAATTTCATGTACTTATATTCCAATTCTAGTTCCATGGATATCTTATATGGTGCATGATCTTTGAAAAGACTTCTCTTGTGCCCCAAACTGACTTCTAAGCAAGGATTTATGCCCTCTGGAAGTAAATTGGTACTTAATTTATACCTTCTAATGTTTCAATAGTAACTTTCTCATATGAACTCTATTTTGTGCTTGGAATATCTCATTGGAAATATCTTACTGATTTATTTCATTTAAGAAACAAAGACTTTGTGTACCAAAGTTACATAAGGTTCTCGTGATTTTGACCTTCTGAAAATGTTATTTATGCCCTCAAAATGCCTCTGCAAGTTTATGATATTCAAAATATTCATAGAAATTGATTGGTTTACTATTGTAGCGGTCCCTAAGACATGTTGAATTCATCTTCAAAATATTCAGCACTGCTATAGAATCCTATTAATATGGCATGTGCTTGTCATCAACAATTTTTCTCCATTGACCATCAACAAAACCTTCCAAAACTCCATCGACAAAGCCTCCCAAAAATCCTTCGACATAAACCTTATGAAAAATCATCGACAACACCTTCCAAAAACCTATTGGAAAAAATTCCCAAAATTCTTCGGAAAAAACCTTCCAAAAATCTATCGGAAAAACTTCCCAAAAACCTTCAGAAAAAATTCCCAAAATCCTTCGTCAAAAACCTTCCAAAAACCCATCAACAAAACTTCTCGAAAACCTATCAGTAAAATTCCTAAAAACCTTTGGGAAAAAACTTCTGAAAATCCATCAACAAAACTTCCTAAAAACCTATCAGTAAAATTCTCGAAATCCTTTTGCAAAAACATTTTGAAAATCCATCAATAAAACTTCCAAAAAACCTATAATAAAAACTTCCCAAAATCCTTTGACAAAAACCTTCCAAAAATCCATCAACAAAACTTCCCGAAAACCTATCGGTAAAACTTCCTGAAATCCTTCGAAAAAAACCTTTTGAAGAACCATCAACAAAACATCCTGAAAACCTATCATCAAAACGTCCTGAAATATTTTGGTAAAAACCTTCCTAAAATCCATCAAAAAAACCTTCCGAAAACCTATTAGAAAAACTTCTCGAAAGTTTTCACCAAGAAATCTTCCAAAATGCTATCACCGAGTTTTTTTCTTAATACCAATAGACTCAAAAAACATTTCCCAAGCCCATGTTCAATATAGACTGTCTATGTAATGTACCAAATGCTTAAAATATCATAATAGAATAGAAGTACACACCATTTACAAAATGTGAGCATGAAGCACAACTCCAAGATATATAAGTTACACAATAACTCCTTAATCAATAAGAGAACCTCCTCCCCATAACCAAATACATTCATACATCACAATTCACATGTCTACAATAATGAATACATTATCTCTATATACACCTATCCACACCTACGCATGAGGCCCCTTTACTATTAGGTTGACCCTATTACATATATATTTATACATTACATGAACATTTAGCCCCATATTGTATTCCCCCCCTTGGGGTCATATCATATACATTTAGTCCTATATATTCCCCCTTTGGGTCATAACATAGTACCCTCCTTCAAAAAGATTTATCCTCAAAGTTTTGCAATTAAAGGCTTTAGATGTGATGAAACCAAGTAATATTATTTTCTTATGTTCCTACTTTCTTCTTTCCATTGATGATGATCCATCCATCCAAAATCAATCCTTTCAGTCGTAATCCTTGGTGGCTAGTTGTTGCATAATTGTCTTTCCCTTGATTCCATGTATTGTTGTTGAAGCTTCTCCAATTTGTAGTAGATGTTTGTCTATGATAACATCTTATTGAATAATGGTTTTTTGATGCCATATTCCATGGATATTAATGATTATTCCATATTCTTTCTTGATAATGTTGATATTGATCTTCGTGTCTTCCTTGAAATCTTTCTTGATAATGAGGGTGTTGATATGGTTTCACATTTGACAGTTTTTCTTCATTCTACACACCAATTTCATCTATTTTATTTTCCGAGGCAATTGAATCCTCTACCCTATTTTCTTGGTCTTTGATTACTCTAGCCTTGAATACAATACCATCATATTTGGCATGTACCTCCTCTAGATGAAATTTATTTTCTTCAAGTATCTTCTGGTGACCTTGAATCTTGTCTTATTTCTCCTTTTGAAGCTGCAGTGTGACCCCATCTATCAAATTTCGACGTCCTTCTTCAATTCTTTATTTCATTTCTAAATTTACCTCATCAGTATTTAGGGATTCCTCAACCTTTTTGTAAATTTCTGCTTCAAGTCTTTTAGTATATTCTTCATCCTTCTTCTTGATTTTGATAATTCTTCTTTTCTTCTTTCAATATTTTAACCTCATCCAATAGTTTTTTATTATGGTTTCATAATATACATATATCTTCATCTTTCTTTTTGAAATCTTCCATTGACTCATAATTTTCCAACTTTCCTTTGCTAATATTTTCTTGCTTTAATTCTTGAACTTCCTTAATGAGTGTTTCATTAAGGTCTTGTATATTAGATAACTCATCAACCTTCTTCTTGATATTTTTTTTTCTTATTTTAACTCAATTTTAATTATATATATCACCTCCATTTTTGTATCCCTAATCCATTTATCCAAGAATGTTTTTTCAAATTCTTCCAATGTGTTGTTCCATCTAGTATCTTTATAAATACTCATCCACCACTTCCAAGATTCACCAAAAACCTATGTTTTTTCCTCTGAAGGATATATACCATATTCCTTTACCAACCTCAACCATTCCATAGTATTGATTTCATCTTTATCTTCATCTCCTATAAATTTAGGTATTTCCATTGATTCTTAAGTGAGGTCTAACCCCAACCCTCAACCTACAACCTCACTATGTTAAGGATAATGATATTAAATAGTTATAATAATTTTTCCAATATATTATTATGTGTTTTCTCTTTCGAATGGATTTTGAATCACCTCAATCAAACATCCCAATCAAAATTTATGATAGTTTTAAGTGAGCGTACCATTGAAAACCTTGATTTTGAGTACGTCTTTATGGATGACATTCCTTCTAATGTATTTATGAAATTTCCGTCCTTATGATTTTGGAATTTTGGCTTGTAGTAATCCGATGTGTCTTCTATATAATTCCATAGGCATGACCAAAATTTCATGTTCCAAGTGAAAGTTAGGGCAAATTTCCCAAACCTTGTTGATATTTGGATTGTTCTAGAGAGTGAACTTGTATAGAATTCCACATGTCCAATATTTGATACCTGATTCTGAAAATTGTATCTGAAACACTATGGACTGTCCTCTTTCAAATGAAACTAATCTCACAGAATTTGGATCCTTTATAAATAATATATGATGTTTTTACCGGAAACACCTATTTGAGAATAGTAATAGGAGTAGTCAAAAACTCTATCTTCAACAGTGTGTATCTCGGAAATTATAATGACCCAAAATATGAAATTTGTACCACATGTACCTCGATATGTCTTATAAACGACTTCCAATTTTTTCTATTTGAATCGTCCCCCCAAAACATTTATAGCGAAGATTCCCAGATGACTTTATTGAAGAAGAAAAACCCCAAGATCTATGCTATGATACCAAATGCAATGTACCAAATGCTTAAAATATTATAACAGAACAAAAGTAAATACCATGTATAGAATGTGAGAGTGGAGCACAACTCCAAGATATATAATTTATACAATAAGTCCTTAAGATAATAAGATAACATCCTCCAAATAACCAATTACATTCATATATCACAATTCACATGTATACAATAATGAATACATGATCTCTATATATACCTATTCACACCTACACACGAGGCCCCTTTACTATTAGGTCGACCCCATTACATATATATTTACACAGTACATGTACATTTATCCCCATATATGTCCCCCCTTAGGGTCATATTATATACATTTAACCCTATATATTCCCCCTTTGGATCATAACAGTCTATCTTCGAGATCAGAGTGATCTCAGTTGTCAATTTATAAAACTCTCCAATCCTACAAATGAATATTGTTCATTGATTCTTAATGTCGAAATGATCTAGACCGTCTATTCTCCAACTATTTTTTCACCATTAAAATGAAAAATCCAACCTTCGAGACCAAATTTAACTCTGAAACTTGCAAATTGATGTCATTAGTCATCACTTCAACCACTCTGAGGGAAAATTAAACTCAAATTTGTAATAAATTTGGGGATTTCACTTTGTTTTCACAATTCCCCCCAAATCTGTCATAGGTGAAACTTTACCACAATTATTTACCCAAAACCAAATTCCACACCGGTCTTCGACCCATACAAGCCCGGTGTTGAACCTTAAACTCTGGTACTAATATGTAATGCACCCAACCCCAAATTTGGGTCATTCCACTACTAATAATGACCAATTAAAAACTCTGATACCAATTTAAATGCATATATAATAACAACATGAAATTTAAGTTCATGCAATTTTCCATATCAATTAAAACATAAATGCAATCAATTTAATATGTGTGGAAAAACAATTAAAAATATATAGCAACATTCAACCATAAAAATATATAGCTTTGAATGCAACATTCTACTCACAATATGTGACAACAAATAAAATAACTCAGAGTAAAACACACAACAATTTATCTCAACATTCTAACATAAATAGACACAACAAATAAGAACACTTATCTTATTAAATGTGAAACTCATTGCAGAGGATAGGCGTTCCTCCCAACCATAGACCTTTTGTTCCATTTCTCAACAACACGTCACCCCCAAGTTGCGGTTGTGAATCCAAAAGAGATAGTGGTCACTAAGGCTAGCTATTATCCCCCTCTCAACAATTAATTCCCACGACTAATTCCAATCCACCGGCTCTCTTCCCTTCAACCTGCACAAACTAAGAAATGAGATCCCCTTCTTTTCCACACAGTCCCTTAGGATATCCCACTTCCCTCCAGGGATCTAACACAGTTTGGATAAGAAATATCTCTATTGGGGACTCCAAGAATCTACAACTGCAACATGAATTCTCACAACAACAAAATACTTGCTTCTATTGACAATTTCTTGAACAAAATACTGTTCATAGGCCTACAACCTCTCTTCCCATGAAATTACATCTCCAATATATTTTTATACATACCCACTATGGCTTCCTTCAATATTCTTCACTCATAACTCCCTTGCTATCCCAAAAAATCCCTTATAAAATCTCTCCTCTTTCCAATATGAATTTCATTCTTTCTCCCATGCTTTCCTATCTCACACTCTTCCCAAAGATGATTGTACTCAGGCCCATGCTATTAATAACTATGTTAGATGACTTCAATCACCCACCCTCTCACATGTATTCAATGATTGATCTTTAGAACACTCAATAGAAAAATACAAGGTTCATAGTAAGGATAGTTTAGAAAGATAGTTTGGGTTTAATAGACATGGGTAAACTCCCTCCCTTGGACCCCTTACCTCTCTTGTGGAAAATAATCCCCCAAGTCTTTGTCCATGTTCATCTGTAGTCGAGGATATATTTTATTTATTATATTCAATATGCAACATTTACATACTACATCGCTTGACCCACAACCATACATCATATTTACAATATACTTTGTTAATTTGGGGATTAAAAATAGGGATGTTACAATAATGGAGGGCAGTCGACATTTGCACTATAGATCCATACAACACTAGAATAAAAAATGGGTTGAACATCTATTCATTTATTTTATTATGTCAGATCCATTTGATTCAACCCTAGAGATAAAACCCTATTACAATAAGTTGTTTTGATAACCTTTACTAAATGACCACAAGGAGCATTTATATTTCCTCTTCACTATATTTCAATTTGACACAAATCTTAGCATTCAATAAGTCAAGTATTCATATCTTTTTTTGCAAGTATTCATTCTTAGTGACTTGGACAAATTGAACCTATAACCTATATCCTATATTTTCATAACATGCCTTAAGAATATGATTGAACTAATTGAATTGATCCTTGGGACTTCAAAACCCATCAGTACCTATGAAATAGAGCAAACATATATGTGTGGACTTAAAATAAAATATAAATATAAATTCATGACATCTTAATTATATAATATATTGTCAATTAAAATATAAACCACCTAAATCATATAGTAATATATAATTAAGGGACATATATATATA
>SNQJ01S0254838.1:0-12330 GCA_010110895.2 Picea sitchensis | reverse complement strand
CTTGAACCTCTAAGGACACCTGTCCTCCCTAGCACCTCCCTACCGCCCTGATGAATGAATATGTGTTACTAAAACTTATTACAATGATATAATGTTCAACAACAACTTACCAGTCTCATCACTGTTCTGCAAGGTTTCGCTTCTTTGTCTTCCTCACTATCTTCCTGCACGCATCTATTGCACTTTTATGTTCTTCTGCCTCTTGTACTTTCTGCGTCGTTCTCATTCAATGCACCTTTTGTCTTCTATCCATCTCAGTTACTGCACTCCACCTACTTCTTCCCACATGCATCCCCCAGACAACAACACTCCTCTCTTCCTTTTTCTTTTTTTTGTCCGCATTCTTATGCTCTTTGTGCCTCTTGTGGATGCCCTTTGTCCAATGGTTCTGCATACTCTACATGTCGAGTGCTCTGCCTATTCATCATCGCAACTCTTATGTTTCTATGTTTGTTAATCCCATGTGTCCATCATCACTGGGTGTCATGATCAAATTACTTCGCATCACCAACAGTTGAGATTCTTCATTTTCTGTTACAGTCGAGCTCAACTACTCTGTTGCAGTTATAGGCTCCAACACTCATTCAGTTGTCAATCCCCTCCACTAACGGTCATTTTCTAGTTCCAAATGCCTTGAGATTCTTCACCTCCTCTATCCATCACCCTGAAGTGTCTTCAAGTCCTCTAGCATAAACCATCAGTGGTTTCTGGCAGTTACACTGTGACGTGCAACAATAGCCCTCTGATTTGATTCAATTTCATCTACACCATTGGATGACTTTCATTGGTCTTGCATTCATTTCGGCATTCCGCTCTTCAGCATTTCAGGATCACCGTGGTGGAGGATTTTAGTACTCTCCATTTCTTGACCCCCGAAACTCCGAAAAGGAGCTTGTCTTCACTAACTCCTTCCCCCATCTTTCGTTGATGTGACCAAAGGTTGTGACCTCTAGCTGAGCCTAACCTTGTTTCGCATTTTGGATTTTCGACAATTCGACATTCGTGTGATCAGGTGTCTCGACACTCCATGTCGCGATCCCTGAAATGGAGCTTGGTTGCTCTAGCTCTTTCCTCTATCTCTCGCCGATGTGACCAATGGCTATGACCATAGCCTTATTCTAAAGCTGCATTTCACAATTTTGCGTTTCGTCACTTCGGCATTTCGGTACTCCTGTGGTGAAGTGTTTCAACACTTCAACTCCTAGTATCCGGAACTCTGAAATGAAGTCAGATCAACGGTTCGGTACTCCAACGTTTTTCATTTCAACGAATCGACATTTCGGTATTCCTGTGGTGAAAGACCTTGACATCTCCAACTCCTGGTATCGAAACCTCCGGTATGTAGTTTGTGACATTTCGCGACTTCAGGTTTCGCGATTTCGGGACTCCTGTGAAGAAGAGTCTTCACTCTTGACTCCTCCTACTCCCAGTATCTGAAACTACAGTATGGAGTCTTTATCATTTCATGACTTTGGGTTTTGCAACTTCGAGACTCTTTATGATGAGAGTCTTTGTCATTTCCATCTCCCGGTATCCGAAATCCCGGTATCCAATACTTCGAAATGGAGTCGGATCAACGATCCACGATCTCCTCGAACTAACGGTCCACGATCTCCTCGAACCAACGACTCAGATCATTTTTCTATTTCACATTTCGCGATTTCGGGACTCCTGTTGATGAGAGTCTCTGACATCTCCATCTTCCGGTAACCAAAATTCCGGTATTCAATACTTCGAGTGGTGCGCCTATTTTGGGTTTTTCAGGATTTCAAATTTCGGCACTTCGGGACTTCTGATGACGAGAATCCGTGACATCTCTATCTCCCTGTATCTGAAACTCCGGTAGCCGAAACTTCAAGCGATGCGCCTGTTTCACGATTTTGGGGTTTCTCATTTCGCGACTTTGGGACTCCTGTGTTGGAGAGTCTTGACTCTTGACTTCTCCATCTCCCAGTAACTGAAACTCCAAAATGGAGTCTTCGTTGAGGTGTCTATTTTGGATTTTTTGGGGTTTCGCATGTCACCTTGCTCGTTAAAGAGCGTGCAAGTTCTCCTAGATCCAACGCTGGTCGGACCTCTGGCTCAGATCTGACGTTCATCAAGAAATCTCAATGAGATACATCGTTGCATACTCTGATCTTGTTGAGCTTGCTCTGCATCGTCTTCCCAAAAGACTTCTAGAGCCCACCTAGCACATCCTTCCTGTACTCAACCCATCATCGTTGTTGTACTTGCCATCAATGGCAAGCATACATTGCCTGTAAAACATGCCAATAATAGCAAGTCCCATTTATTGAAAGAGAATACCCCATTGTTTGGTAGATGAACGATCGAAATCCTTTCGGAAATACCCCAGATTTGTCAAGACCGATGGATCTAGAGGAGGAGCGTAGGCGTTAATACCTCAACCTCTTCATCCTTCACAAGTAGCAATGGGATCCAGGACCGTAGATCCAAGGATGTGACGGAGCTCTATGGACCGTCGGATCAAGGGAGGCTCACCGTCGTTAATCTCATACATGAATTACCATATCGAGAATTCAGGGATCAGAGTTTTGAAAGGTAAGGAAACTCTCTGTTGTGGATTTCCGTGAGTCACGAAATCTTGGTATACGAAACCCCAAATCTGTTTAGCGTGAATAGGTTTTGATGTTTCAACACCTAGGAAACCAAAGGGTAAGACCCCTCGTTTTTGCCAGTCGTGAAATCTCGGTATACGAAACCCCGAATCAGTTTAGTGTGAATAGGTTTCAGCGTTTTGGCACGTGGGAAACCAAAGGGTAAGACCCCTCATTTTCGCCAATCGCGAAATCCTGATATACGAAACCCCGAATCGGTTTAGCGTGAATAGGTTTCGGCGTTTCGGCACCTGGGAAACCAAAGGGTAAGACCCCTTTTCGCAAGTCGCAAAATCCCAGTACCCGAAACCCCGATGTGCTCTGTGGATGAGCCCTAAGTCATCGAACAGGGTCTTGTGGTAGGAAGGAGAAGTCCCGAAAGAATCTGGACCGTCCATTTGTAGGGGACGCATGGCGAAGATCTAAAGCCACCGGGGTTCTGGACATTGGAGGAATAGGAGCGAAGACCCCGCCAGAAATTCCGAAAGGTAGAATTTTGGGATTTAATCCAAGCCATTGATCAAGTCGACAATATAGACCGTAGATCCGGATGATACCGAGCTTTCGAGTTCTGGGGATTCAAAAGGGAAAGGAGGAATGTTGGCATCGCGATTTCCCGAATCGCGAAACCTCGAAAGTATTTAGAGGAATAGGACCAGGTCATAGGACCGGTCATATGAAAAGTGACCCAAGGGAGGAGCTAAGGATCTGTTAGACCCTTTTGGGTTTCGGCATTTCGAAAGATAGAGAACAGGGGAATGCTTGCATCATGATTCCCCGAATCGTAAAATCCAGAAGCACCTTTTTGGTAAGGCCTATGGTCATAGCCAACGATCACATGGAGGAGGATAAGGGAAGGGATGGTCTACGCTAGGCCCCATAGAAATTCGGGGATTGTCCCTCAAAGAAAAGACAAAAAAATCTAGGTTTCCATAGTGGGTATGTGACATACACGTTCCTTGGGTTAAACCTGATAAACAGAAGGCACATCCCTTGGGTTATCCCTAATAAACAATTGGTGCAGTCCTTGGGTTGGGTAGGTCAAGAGGAAGAGAGTCAGTAGAAAAATCGAGATAGTTGTAGGAGAATATCAGTTGGGTTATGAGAAATTATGAAGCAACTGAGAGTTCCTAGAGTTCCCAACTTAGCGATTCCTAGCCAGCCAAATGCACTAGGGCCCCTGATAAATGAATGGTACAACCCGAGGGACAGTGAACAATGAAGGGGGTACATTCCTTGGGTAGTGCAGGTTGTGGGGAAAAGAGAAAGTTGGAGGTTTGAAATTGTTGTGAGATTTATGAGCTGTGAGTGGACAGTGAGAGACCACCCTCTTTTATGTATTACTAGCCTCAGCTCGGGAGTGACTAGTTATTCATATTTGGAAAATTCAATCTATGGTTGGGTGGAACGTTCATCCCAAGTAGTTGGTTGCACCATTCTTGTTTTAAGATAAGTGTTTAATATTTTTGTTGAGTTATTTACATGTGTTATTGTTGTGCATGAACTCTATGTGAATGAAAATGACTTATATGTTGTTGTAATGAGCGGTTTAGTTGTATTTCATGTTGATTATTAACATGCTTCATGTGCATTTGTTTCATGGTTATAAACAATAGATAAATTTATTCTAGTCCGTAGTTGTAAGCTACGAGAAATCGATTGACTGTAAAAGAATTAATTAGTTAGTAAAAATCTTGTTTTTATGTTTATTCTTGATGTAATGTTGCTTAGTTGGAGGCTAGGTACATTACAATATGTTATTGGAGCTGATAACAAAGAGGGTTTAGTGTGACGTGGCCCAGCATGGGTGTTGGGTATGTTACCATAAAGTTGAATGTTTTTAATCATACAAGTAGACTGCCACCATTATGGTTTCGTGGCCGACTTGGCAATGGTTTATTGCAATATGAATGTGATGTTGGGCCCATGGTTGTTCCCATTTTTCTTTACCCTCTCATTGATCGAGCCAAACTTTGTCCTTTGGGCATTCCCTTCTATAATGGGGACCCCCACATTCCCAACACCATGTTTGACCTTGTGATTGTTATTTTAACTCAACCTCGGCCACCATGTACCCTGCCTCTGCCACCTCTTTCTCTTAAGTAGGGTTGTTCCCGTATCTTCCTAGAGGTACCCCAGATGTTATGCTAGCAACCCTAGCTACATTTTTATGTCTTCCATGGAATCCATACCTACACCCCCCTACTTAAATGATGACTCTGTCTCTAGGGGGTTCTTTAAAGGGCTCATAACTCTTCGATTAACATTTCGTATCAAACACCTTTTGGGCTTACCCAACCAGAATTATGGTTGCTTTCATGGTGGTGGGTTTCCATATGGTGACTTTGATTCAAACTAAAGGATCAAGCCCATGAATGAATCTTTCATCTCATCATTTATCATCTACCATATTTTCCTCAATATGAACTAATGCAAATACTTTTGCTTCATAAGCTTCTACTAGTTTGTGATTATGTATAATTGCATGGAATGCACCTACTTATTGATGTTTGTATTCATTTGAGAGGTACCAAGTCCTAAAGGTTTCCTTAAACATCTCCTAGGTAACTTGCAAGGGGGTGACTAACCAATTTGTCTCTTCATTTACCCACCACAACAGAGCTTCGCCTTTAAGAAGACTCGTTGTTATTTGTGCCCTTTTCCATTGTAGTGTACCTCTTAAAATTAAGTGCTCTCTTAACACCTATCAACAAAGTGTTCGCTACTTGACCCCCATATTGTCCTCTAAACTCTAATAATTTGGATTTTTGAACCTCTTTCATAATATCCATGGCCACTCTTCTCTCATCGGCATTGGAAAAAAGGTCTTGATCCTATCTTTGTTTATGCTCCATCTCCCTCTTTTGACCTTAATCTACGTCTAGATTTTGACCTTGTATAGAAACCTTGTCTTTAAAAATGTTGGTCATTTATCCCAGAGAATGTAGTATGGCCTACTTGGTCAGGCTTCCAATTTTAGGGGTGATTTGTGGTTGTCTTTAGCACTTGGGGGCCATAGGTACTCTTGAAAGTTTCAAAGTTAGACTCTTGATTCTATGTTTTAGTTTTAATGGATAAATCTTCCTCATGTTTTTTCCAAGTTGAGTAAAAAATCAATGTTGTCCTTATTCTCATACTGTGTAGGTGTTTATGCAACATGCCTTTTATATGTACTTGCTATCACATATGTACTAGAATTATTAAGCATATGGTATGAGTTTTTGGATTTTATAGTCAAGACATTAAGTCTTGTGGTATAGGGTTTTACGTATATTAACAATCAACCATGCATGAGCATATGTGTAATCTAATTTATTTCCTACCACTACTATGAAAACAAAGAGGACGGGGAGGAAGAAGAGAAGATCTGTCCTATGAAGGTCCAAGGAATAAGTGCCAAATCTTTGTTCCTCATGCATCATTATTTCGAATGCACTCCACCTAAGGTTTTCACACTTTCTTGTGTTAACTCGGGCCTATATTGGGTCATGTGTATTGCACTTAAAGTAGTCATGAGGATGTCCTCGACACCTCTGGAAACTCACATAATTGCATCCAAACGATAGATGGTTCGAGTAACGAAAAGCTTCACTTAATATGTTAGGGACCTAACCTCCCTAACCCCTCGTGTAGGTAGAATAATATATTTCCATGTAATAAAAGATAGCATTAGTTAATATGGCCTATTTAATAAATTTGGACGAGTCAATGTAAGAACACCTAATATAAGCTTATGATTCTAGAAGGATCTTTCTCTAGAATGATCTTTAGAAGATAGAATTAGTATAAATAAGAGTAGGAGGCATGATAAGTTTTGTCTTGAGAATTATTGTAATAGAGCGTTGCTCTGCTGGAGGTGTCCCCCTCGAGGAGGCAAGTGAACATTGTTTTCTATCAATAAAGGTATTATTTTAGTGCTTTGGTTTTATATATTGTGTTGTTCCGCTGTTATTCTCTGCAATATTTCTATTTTCTGTTATTATAATTGATATGGTACCTAATACGTGGTATCAAAGCACTTTCCTTGGCATGAATTGTGGGTAATTTTTTTTTCTAGGGTAGAGACGTATTTTGGCATCTTAAAACTATAGTGATCTATCATTCAACACATAAATCCACGGTCAGGTGTTACAACGAAAGTGCTCTGATACCACTTATTAGGTACCAGATCAATTATAATAACAAAAAATAGAAATATTGCAGAGAATAACAACGGAGCAACACAATATATGAAACCAAAGAAGACGTATTTTGGCGTCTTAAAACTATAGTGATCTACCATTCAACACATAAATCCATGGTCGGGTGTTACAAGGAAAATCTCTCTATGGATAGGGTAAACCACAACAGATGAAAATGACTGCAGAAATCAACTCTCTTCTCAAGTATGCTATGAAAAAAAATATGCTAGCAAGACAAGGTAAAAGTCCTACCTTGTCCAGACGTTCGATGAAGTCCATCGTTGAACACTTGACCCAAAGCAATATACCTACAACTAGTCCTCAACAACCAAGAAAATCAAGCATATGGTGATATTATGTATGTTAGCACATTCAATAACATAATCCATTAATAAACAAGACAAATACACCCATGAAATAATAATTCAATATAGTTGAAAGATAACAATTGGACGGAAAGAGTATTTCTATTAATATATGATCAGTAGAAGTGAAAATGTTACAAACTTCTCTGTCAGCATGGTTAGAAATCGAGAAACTAAGTTCCTTCCAGCTGGGCCTCCACCACTTCAATCCTCCACCAAAGGCAAGCTCATAAGAGAGAAACAATGAGGTCCTCAATCAATAATGGAAGATCTTGGGGGTTGAACACTGTGTTCAGACTTAAAGGACGAGTACTATTTTTCAACCCCGCATGTATATCAGAGAGCTATAACACAGGGAAAACCCTTGTCTGTAGGAACCCTGAAAAACCCTAACCCTTGGGATGGAAACAAAAGAAATAAGGAACACACAAGATTTATTGTTGCGTAACCTTGCCTCTTGCATATTGGTTGCGAAATTACTACACATTTTTTCCTGTTAAGAATTTGGGCATTTCCACACTGCAATATTATTCAGATTGGAGTATAACTCCGCAGAAGAAGAAAAAAAGTAAGGGGCCTGCCCACACACTTATTTGAGACATATCCCATTGGACTCCTCTTTTCATCCTGATCGTAGTGATACTTATCAATTTTCATCCCTTTTTTTTCCCTGTGGTCCTGACCCCTTCCCGACACCCTTATTTAGGACCTCTCCCATTAGATTCCCCTTCTCACATTGATCGCAATGGTATCTATCACTTGTAATCCTTTTTGTTCGTGGACCCACTCGTCCTTTTTAGAAAACCTTCCTTACCACCTCTTCCCATGATTTTCTCTTCACCATGGCCAACACTTGCAACCAAAATCTTGAAAACTGCATCAGTACCCACATAGAGGAAAAAATGGACTGCATGAAAGAGGAACTAAAGAAGGACATCAATTCCCACCTTGATTCTCATCTTGACTCCTTTGCTGCCATGGTCCTGGAAAAACTGCCATTTTCTGGAGTCCATACCTCATCTGAACAATCTTCTAACATCGCAAGTACAACTTCATCCAATTCCCATCCTCTTCAGTCCAACCCCTTTCATCGTGATCTGCGTCTTCCACATGTGGAGGTGAACAAATTTGATGGCTCAGATCCCACTGGTTGGGTCACTCAAATGGAACATTACTTCTCCTTGCATGGCATCACTGATGGCTTGGCCAAACTTCGTTACGATGTCCTCTATTTGGAACATAAACATTGGCAATGGTGGCAATGGCATCACAAATCACGCCCAAGATATGTTGCTTCGACACAACTTGTGGTTGAAATTTATGAATGCTTTGACATCGACACACACTCCCTGGCTGTTTGACCAAATTGAAACAGTTTGGTACCGTGGAAGAGTTTATCATCGAATTTTAGCAATTGTCTTTTAGAGCAGAGGGCATGTCTGATACTTTTTTTTCGAGAATGCTTTATTAGTGGCCTCACAGATGAAATCTGAGCCGAGGTCCTCATGACTCACCTCGAGACTTGGTTGGAAGCTACTCAACATGCTAAGGAATCCCAACATGTTTTTTTCCCCCATCACCGCAAACCCTATTTTCTTCCTTACCCTCTCCCTCTAAATACTACCCCTCATCCCACCCTTCTCAGGATCCAAAAATTAACCCGGGCAGAAATGGATGAACGCCAACTCGAGGGTCTTTGCTATAATCATGATGAAAAATATTTTTTGGGGCACAAGTGTAAGGACCAAAAGTTGTTTATGGCCATCTTCAAGGACATTTATGAGAAAGAGGTAGATGCTCCTCCTATGACCAAGTTGCCTGAGGTAAATGATCTCAATCTACCATCTAATCCACCATAAGTTGACCGGTAATTTCCTTGAATGCACTCACTGGCTTCTCTGCTCCCCAAACCCTCAAGCTAATTGGCTACATTAAACATCAAAAGGTCATCATCCTAATTGATAGTGGAAACACCCATATTTTATTCATCATCGCACTGCTCAAGAAACCAATTGTTATATCTGTGCAGTCAACAATTTTCAAATCATGATTTCCAATGGAGGTTCCATGAAATGTAGGGGGTGTTGTGAAAATGTGCATCTCCAAATTGGCCAGTACAACTTGAAATCACATATGTTTGCTATCGGCATGGGTGCTTGTGACATTGTGTTAGGTACAAAATGATTACACACTCTTGGTCCCATCCTCATAGATTTTAAGAAATTAACCATGCAATTTCAATTGGAAGGCCAACAATATAAGTTCCAGGGCATCATAGAAGGGTCCCCTAAGATCATCAGTTCCCATGGAATGGAAAATATCCTAAAAAAAGGTCATTCAAGAAATATTTCCCAACTCCATGCCATTCAAGTAGTTGAGACACCCTCCGTCCATCTTGACCTTATTTTTTCCACTCCCCATGGACTTCCCCCTTCCCGCGGTGTTCATGATCATTCCATTCCTCTAGTTCTGGGCAATATTCCTCCCAATGTTCACATGTATTGTCATCCCTTTGCCCATAATAATGAAATTGAGAAAATTGTTCAAGAATTGTTTGACATATGTGTCATTCACCTTAGTACCAGTCCCTATTCTTCTCCCGTGGTCATGGTCCTCAAGAAACAAGGCACGTGGTACATGTGTCCAGACTTTCGTGCCCTCAACAAACTCACCATCAAAGACAAGTTTCCCATTCATGTCATTGATGATCTATTGGATGAATTAAGTGGTGCTCAATACTTTACTAAACTTGATCTTCATTCTGGCTACCACCAGATATGTATGAAAGAGACCGACATTCCCAAGACTGCATTTCCAACTCATGAGGGTCACTATGAGTTCTTGGTCATGCCCTTTGTCCTCTGTAATGCTCCCTCCACTTTCCAAAGTCTCACGAATTATGTCTTTTGTCCTTTCTTTCGTCATTTTGTCTTAGTTTTCTTTGATGATATTCTCATCTATAGTAAAACATGGACAACCTATCTTGTACATGTGGATAAAGTTCTCCACCTACTTTCTCAGCACCAAATTTTCCTCAAACAATCTAAATGTGCCTTTGGCGCCTCAGAAGTGGATTATTTGGGTCAGATTGTCAACAAGGATGGTGTAAGGGTGGATCCTAAGAAAATTAAAGCTATGTAGGATTGGCATTGCCCCAAAACTCTCAAGATCTTGCGTGGTTTTATGGGTTTAATGAGTTATTATCGCAATTTTTTTAAGAATTATGGCAAAATTGCAACACCTCTCACTGCTCTCCTTAAAAAGAATGCTTTCAATTGGACTCCAACAGTTGATCAATCCGTCCACGCTTTGAAAGAGGTTATGTGCACAACTCCTGTCCTGGCACTTCCTGACTTCAAGAAGACTTTTGTCTTGGAATGTGATGCTTCTAGGAAAGGATTTGGAGGAGTCCTCATGCAAGAAGGACGACCTTTGGCCTTCATTAGCAAAAAACTTTCAAAGCTACGTTTGGGTCAATCCATATATGAAAAGGAAATGTTGGTTATTCTACATGTCACAGATCTTCGACATCCTTATCTATTGGGGTAACACTTCTAAATTAAAACTGATCATTAGAGCCTCAAGCATTTTCTGGAACAACGAATTTCCTCCCCAAAGAAACAAAAATGGGTGACCAAGCTATTTGGATATGATTATGAGATCATTTACAAGAAGGGAAAAGAAAATGTGGTTGTTGATGCTCTTTCCAGAAAGCATGAAGACGAAGGGTCCCTCTTTTCTCTCTCCTTCCTTGTACCAGATTGGCTCCAAGTTGTTAGCCAAGAATGGTTGCAAGACCCCAACATTTCTTTCATGATCCAACAATTGCAAGAAAATTATCCAATTTCTCTAGGGTCCTCTTGGCACAATGATGAGCTTCGCTACAAAGGTCATCTGTATCTAAGCAAGCAATCACAACTTAAATCTACGGTGCTTTCGAAGCTTCATGCTTCCCCCACAACTGGGAATTCAGGGTTTACCAAAACCTATGAAAGGGTGAAACGTTCTTTTTTCTGGGATGATATGAAATAGGATGTCCACACCTTTGTGGTCGAATGTGATGTCTGTCAACACAATAAGGGAGAAACAATCAAGGCCCCAGGCACACTACAACTTCTCCCGATTCCATTGGCTATTTGGTAGGATATTTCTATGGATTTCATTGTTGGCTAACCTAAATCGAGCAATAAGTTAGTCATCATGGTGGTAGTTGATCATCTTTCAAAATATGCTCTTTTATGTGCTCTTCAACACCTATTCACAACATCCATAGTGGCTCAAATTTTCATGTATAATATCTTCAATATTCATGGCATGCCTTAGTTTATTATATGTGATAGAGACCCCACTTTCACTAGCAATTTTTGAAAAGAATTGTTCCAACTCCAGGGAACTAATTGCATCTCAACACCGCCTATCATCACCAGACTGATGGCCAAACTGAAGTTGTCAACAAGTGTTTGGAAACATATTTGAGGTGTTTTGCATTTGACAGAAAAAATAAATGGGTTCAATGGGTTACCCCTAGTTGAATGGTGGTACAACACATCTTACCATACAACTACTCGCATGACTCATTTTCAAGCAGTATATGGAAAAATTCCCCCGTCGGTTCTCTCATACATGTCAGGTGTCTCAAAGTTTCAGGAGGTTGACACAAATATTATAGTTCGCGAGGCCATCCTTTGCACCCTCAAAACAAATTTGGCCATGGCTTAGAATTTCACGAAGCAACAAGCAGATCAAGGTTGTTCTGAACTTCAATTTGTTGAAGGGGGCCATGTGTTTCTTCGTCTACAACGCTATAAGCAAACTTCACTCAAAGTTGGCCACTGTCAGAAACTTGCTCCAAAATTTTATGATGCTTATAGAATTGTCAAGCAAGTGGAGCAGGTGGCCTACCAGTTTGCTTTGCCCAGTCATTCTAAGCTCCATCCTATTTTTCATGTCTCATGCTTAAAGAAGGTGATTGGAACTAAGTGCCAAACTAAAACCAGCCCCCCTGAGTTGGATGAGGAAGGTTCCATTTGGTTGCAGCCACTAGCAGTCTTGGACCAATGCGAATGTCATCTTTGTTAGCGCACTATCAAGGAAGTGTTGGTGATCCAGGTGGATATAGGGGGCCACCCATCTTTTCCAAATGGCTCAAAACAGTTTTCTGGCCAT
>SNQJ01S0254835.1:0-19986 GCA_010110895.2 Picea sitchensis | reverse complement strand
CCACCATTAGATGCTTTGGAGCACCGCATGAGAAGGAAGGAAAGACAGGCTGGAGAATCCCTGAAAACATGGGTCAAGTTGACCTAGGTTTTTAGACACCTAGGGTTTTGGTATCTAGGGTTTTGGACACTTAGATTTTGACCTAAGGCTATCAGTAAGTGATTGTAATGTATAAATAGAGGTCTAAAGGGCCTAGGTTGGGTTGGTGTGTTTTTGAGTAGGTACTTTTGGGTTGATTTGTTGTTATTGTTGATAATGAGTTGGTCGAGAGATCAAGAGTATTGTGAGAGAGAGAATTGTTGAGTACAAGACCCTTCTGGTATTGTAATATCTTCAGCTGGGTGCGAAGATCAACCCTGCAGCTGGGTGTGCAGGGAGGGGAGATAAAGATAGGAGAAGAGAAGATCTACTAGCTCATAGCACAGATAAGAACTGTACGCTTTACATCAATATAATACAACACATTTCTGTGGACGTATCCCTAGAGAGAGGGTGAACCACGTATATCTTGTGTTGAATGTGTGATTGATGCTTTGATCTTTGTCATTGTTATAATGTTATTTCATTGCTAAGGTAGATCTAATTGATGCATAGAGTAGATCAAACTGATAAGTGATATAAGAATGATGTGTTGTTCCTAAGTTATATCCACTTGATATTCCCCTTGGTTGTAAACATCTCTGTCCTGCAACCCCCTCATAGCCATGGATGATTTTAGGAGATAAATTTCGCTCATGGGATAATTTTCCATGGTTTTTCCAAAAACGAGGTTTGCTATTTTAAAAATGATTCACCCAAATTCTATAGGATAAAATTATTTTACCTTAAAAATCGCCAAAAGTTTATAAAAACTATATAAAATCCTTATAAATTTGAATATTTTTACAAAAATATCGCCAAACATTTATAGTTGGTATATGAAGGATTAGTAAGATTCCCTAAGGTTTCTACATTTAAAAAAAAAAATCCACCCTTAAAATCATCCCTGCTCATAGATACCTCGGGTGAGACTGCATCTGCTTCGCAGGTGTTGCCGAAAGAGCCGGTAGCTAGGGATTGTTGGTGCACTCTTGGAGCTGAACCCTGGGTCTGCCCCTATGCCAACACCGACAATAGGCTCAATATTGCAAGAAAGATGATGGAATGCGATTACAACTTAACTCCAAAGAATGTCCTTTTTCGTAGATTTAGACTCCTAGGCCCGAAAAAGTATAAAATAATACCCAGGAGAACTCTTTTAGCCAATGATGACTAGATTATTCCTTTTTTCGTAAGTAGTCTACTTGGTCTGAAAAAGGGTTAAAATTACACCAAATAGAAATCCTTTCAAATCCATTTAACAAGTGTGAAAACGACAAGTTCACTCGACAATCTTTTCGTTTTTTAGAGAGTCAGAAAATAACTTAACTAAGACTCGGAGGGAGTCCCATAGGTAAAGGTCATAATTTTTGAGAATAAGAATATGGGGTTTGAACGCAAAGTCATATTGGAACTATAAGGAGTTAGTGTCCTATAATTTTCTCAAGGGTCAAAGTCTGCATCGAGTGTTTGACATATATTAGGATGTTGAAGAAAATGGTGTTTGAAAGGGTAATGAAGTGGTCCTAGGGTTTCTTATCATCATCTCAAGTGTAAAAATATCAATCAGTGACCTTCAACCATTAATCAAATCCAAACAATAGAAGAAAATTTCAAAAGGAACCTCTCTCCGCGAATTTGCTATGCAAGTTCGCTGCGCAAGTTCTGGAAATGACTGTTTTTTCAGTAAACTTCAAACTCCATTTATGACCAAATGGAAAGGAATATTTTAAAAATGAAAGAGTGTTTTGTCAAACATGAGCCCATTCCCAAAAATCGCTCTCATTTTATTCATAGGTGTCATGTTTTGGAAGATTTGAATAGATCTTTACAACCTATTTTTTAGATTTAAACATTTAATGATTTCCTGTTTTAGTCATTATCTTTTGGTGCAGATCCTGAGACACTGGAGAGGAATTTTAGAAAACTGAAAAAGGTTTTTCTGAATAATGATTTCATATACAAAAATTTCTCTCAGTTTTGTAAAATACATCATGATTTGAGAGATATGATTTTATACTTGACCCTTATTTTCCAGCAAATTGATTCATATTTCCTGGCAGGTAGTTCTAAATGTGTTGCTATCCTAATGTAACTAAGTCTATCTTTGGGGTAATGGTTGAGATAGACCTCCTCAAATTGGGGAATAATATTTTATATATATATGTAATTTTGATTGAATAAGGGGTTGGCAGAAGCAAATAGGAGATTTATTTCGAGCATTTTCTAATCTTTCTAAATTATAATGGAATATTAGTCAGAAGTCTAGAGTTACTCTTACCATAGATTCTTGTGATGGTGTTTTTGAAGTGTGTCCCTTTCTATGTGTATGTAACTCTTATATTAGTTTTAATTTAAATGTTTGTTCTTCAATGTTTGATTGGAATGTACATGATCATAAGTCATCCATGTTGGTTGCTCCGATTCATGGCAATTAAACATTCCATAAATTTCTTCTAAAGTTGCATTAAGAATTCGTCCTCAGTTAGATGCTCTTAGTGTAATGGGTTGTTGAATTCCCTTTTCTACCACCATTTTTCTACAATCTCATTCACTGATAAAACATCATCTACCTTGCCTCTATTTCCTTGATAGCTCTACTACCAGTCATTGATAGTTCCCTTTGCAGTAAATTTGACTCCATGCCCAGTGGATTCTTTTTCACCTCTGCTATCAACCACATATTAAAACCTTATTTCCATTTTAGATCTGGCCAATGAGACTAATACATAGTGAGATATCCCTCTCTAGTTTGGAAAGGCTAGATTCCAAGCCTAAAGTTGGTTTGAAGGTTACCTCTGTGATTTGCTTCCTCAACCCAAACAATTTACAGAGTGATAACATTTTGGCGTTGTTGCTGGGGAGAGAAGGTGAAATCTTCCCTGGGAGAAACAACAAAGTTCAGAATTGATTTTTTACGGTAAACATAAGACAAACACATGAAGGTTGTACCACTCACCTGGCGACTCCAATTTAGACAAATCTAGAGCTCAAAATTTTCATGGCGACTCCACTGTCTGAGGTATTCAGAGATTAAATTGTTGATCTGGTTTCTTCAAGATGACAGGGTATGTGGAAGACCCTCTTTATATTGAAAGTTTTAGAGAACATTTTGATATGTTTGATGATTATCAAGTGGAATATTATTTCTCAAATTTTCTACCCCAATATTTACGTTCATGCAAATGTTTCAAGGAAAGGAGTTGTTTTTTAGAAGCATTTGTTGATAAACTTGAGAAATATATTGAGGTCTTAGACACTCAAATTCAGTCCCACAATTTTAACTATCAAAATCAGTTTCTTGAAAACCTTTTCCCACCTAAACAAGAAAAATAAGTGTTTCCCTTTTATATCAAGATTGAGATATATTTTGAGAATGAAGTTGAGTTTGACAATTCACAGTTGAAGCTATGGTTTGACATAGAGAATACATCCAAAAAATTCAACCATGATGATCTAGTCACAAAATACTTTGAGGATCAACAAACAGATCATGTCTTTATTGATCCCAAAGATGACTACATGGAGGGTTTTTTCAGCTTAAATTTTCAGCCATGTTTTCAATGTGGAAATACGATGTATTATCAGTTGCCAATACTATTATATTTTCTGGTTTCTATCTTGCTGAAGCATAGTCAAACATCCATATTAGTTGAGCAACTAATGGATTGGTTGCATTGGCATTTTTATATCATTTGATCTAATAGATATTTATCTATTAGAGTAGGATGATATGTATATAAATAAGCTTAGAGGTATGAGAAACCTTTTAGCTTGTAGTTTCAGTTTGGGTTGTAGTTTGGTTTCATTTGGAGAAGGTCATAGGTTAGAGCAAGTTGCAGTCTTTAGTTTGGGAACAAACCAACGGATCAAGCACCTAGTCTACATTTTCTTTGCTACCTCACAGGGAGGAAAACATCTCCATTGGAGCTGATGTTAGTGTCCTATAATTTGCTCAAGGGTCAAAGTCTAAATCGAGTGTTTGACATATATTAGGATGTTGAAGAAAATGGTGTTTGAAAGGGTAATGAAGTGGTCCTATGGCTGCTTATCATCATTTGTACTGTCAAACTATCAATCAGTGACCTTCAAACATTAATCAAATCCAAATAAAATGTCAAAAGGAACCTCACTCTGCAAGTTCGCTACGCAAGTTTTGGAAATGACTATTTTTTTCAATAAACTTCAAACTCCATTTTTGACAAAATGGAAAGGAATATTTGAAAAATGAAAGGGGATTTATTCAATCACGACACCATTCACAAAATCCTCTCTCAATTTCTTCACATGTGTCATGGTTTGGAAGATTCGAATGGATATTTACAGCCTATTTTCAGATTTAAACATTTAATGATTTTTTGTTTTAGTCATTAGCTTTGGGCACAGATCCTGATATGCTGGAGAGGAATTTTTGAAAACTAAAATATTTTTTTCTCAAGAATGGGTTCATATAAAAAAACCTCTCTCATTTTTGTAACAACTATCATTATTCGATAGATATGATGTTATCTTTGACCCCTATTTTCCAGCAAATTGATTCATATTTTCTAGCAGGAAGCTCCAAACGTGTTGTTATCCTAATGTAACTAAGTCTATCTTTGGGGTAATGGTTGAGCATGACCTACTCAACTTGGGGAAGAGTATTTTCTACATATATTTGTAATTTTTATTGACTAAGGGGTTGTGATGCAAACCCCCCTTTCTCCTTGGGGCTGCATGACCTCCCGGTCAAGGATGTTAAATTCTCAGAGCTGAATTAGCTCTCTGAAAACTTAATGGTCTCGCTTGTAAATAAACACATTCCTTTTATGTCTCTCGATGCAAGTTACGTAACACTCGCGATATCTTCTTCTCACTATTGAATGATCATGACTCTGGTGCTAGCTCCTCCTCCATTAACTCCTTCCCGCATGTGACCTCAGGCTATGTCCACACATGACTTCGAGTGCGGTCGAAAGTGGTTTGGGATCAACCCACTTTTCTCTCTGCAATTCACTACCAATCGACACACGTCCTTTTTGCAATACCATGGTTTCAGTTGCAGCCCACTATCAAATTTTTACCATCCGAGTACTTTTCGTTCCTGCAATCCTTCGTGATTGTCGATCTCAAGATCTCGATGGTGCTTCTAAACCCTATGGTTCATATCTTTCCTTTCCCAATTCTACGAATAAAAACTAACCCTTCTAAATCAATGGTTGTGATTTATTCCATGATTCATGCTTTGGGAGTTTCAAATCTCAACTCCTCCTTTCTCCACAATGGATATCTCCTGAAATAAAATATTTGTTGACATTTTTCCTCCTCAAATCGATGGTTATAATTTACTTCGTACCTTCGGGGTTCGGAGATTTCAATTCTCAACTTCCCAGAGTATTATTATCCGAAGTTCGTGATCTGTTGCCATGTGTCCCTCTGGATCTGACGGTCCATATTTTCTTCGTGTCTTCAAGTTTTGGCAGTCTCAATTCGCAATCAAAACCCAATTTCAATTTACCCAAAGCTTACGATCTGTTGACACGTATCCCTCTTTAAATAAACGGTCTGTGTTTCCTTCGGCTCCTCTTGGATAGATCTTAACCCTTTATCTTGTCCAACTTCCACAAATTCTTCTTATGAAGGATTTCTTTGACACTTAGTCGATTTCTGGTCCTGTGCACTCCTTGCAACTGTCCTCTATACTTTCTTATGAGAAAAACCTGAGTTATTTATGCATGTCAAAGACTTCGCATATGCACTCCTTGCACTTAATATGCATACTCTGCATACAAAAGTTCCACGCTATCTCTTCTGAGCTTCGAGTTGAAAAATATTCTCTCACACGCACTCCTTGCATAACTTACAGAAGAGAAAACACTTGAAAATTATTCAATTCTTCATAAATTCATTCCTTCACCATGAACATCATACATCCACAAAACACATAACACATAACAACAGTAAAACTGTAAAATAGTATCAACACTATATAATTGGATAAATTTTCTCTGTTCTAGTCATTTTAGAAATAAATACATTATTACAACTTCTGTCTCTTACAAAACTACAATGAAAAATTGTCTAAGGACCCAGATCTTCCTCGCTCTTCTTCCTCCTATCGAAATTCTATCGGACTCTACTCAAGCGGTTACCTATTCATCTTAATTAATGCAACCTAATGAATAATACGGGCTAATATCCTACACCTGTAATATATTACAATAGTGTAAGGATTTACAATGATCCATCAGTTCAAAACAGTGGCCCGACTTTACATACATATAATTAATTAACGAGAGATTAAAAAAATCTCCACATTGCTACCAAGTTGGTTAAGAGTCGGTTTGGCTCTTTCAATGCGTTGATGTGTTGACTTCACTTCCATGTCTGCTTGTTTTGATTTGATAGCAATGCTCCTGCATCATACTCCGCTGGCCAAAATATTCATGGAATCCTGTCCATGAGCTCTCGCACAATCTTTCCATGCTTCAAAATATTAGGTTTAGTTACCCAACTTGAATCTTCCACAGGGTGATCCTTCCACTTTACCAAATATTCATGATGCATCTTTCTTCTGGTTTTCCTTCCAACTCTCTGTCCTAATATTTTCTCCATCTAAGGTTTTTCTACTGTGGGCATCTATTCTTCCCATTTAATCTCTTCCTGATCATCTAATTCTCCTACGTCATCTTTGTTATAAGGATACAAATCTGCAACGTTGAATATTGGTGATATTCCAACATTGTCTGGAAACTCTATCTCATAAGAATTTGCTGCAAATTTCCTAAGGATCTTGCATGGTCCTATCTTCTTCATCTTCAACTTATTATATGTTCCTCTTGGAAACCTCTTCTTCCTCAAATGAGCTAAAACTTCATCTCCCACTTCAAATTGAACTTCCATTCTTTTCTTATCAACTTTGTCCTTATACTTTTGATTACTATCCTGTATCTTCCTCCTAACTTGATCATGAAGTCTTTGCATTTCTGTAGAAAAATCTTCTACTCCAACGCTCCTGAATTCACCTTGTTTCAACTCTCTCAATTCTGCAATCCCTCTTGACTGTCTTCCATATACTATCTCAAATGGACTTTTTCTAGTGCTTCTATTAACTGAATTGTTAAATGCAAATTCTTCCTGTGCCAGAATTTGATCCCACTAATGACCTTGTTCAGTGACTAAGTTCCTTAACAAATTTCCCAGACTCTTATTCACCACTTCAATCTGTCCATCTATCTGAGGGTGATATGATGAACTAAAAGACAAATTCGTTCCCAGCCTCTTCCATAGAGTCCTCCAAAAGTGTCCTACGAACTTAGTGTCCCTATCTGAGACTATGCTTCTGGGCAATCCATGTAATCTCACAATTTCTTTGAAAAACACATTGTCTATGTGTGTAGAATCATTTTTTTTCTGGCATGGTATGAAATTTTCCATCTTAGAGAATCTATCGACAACAACGAATATGGAATCACGTCCCTTCTGGGTTCTAGGTAATCCCAATACAAAATCCATACTAATTGCGTCCCAAGGCCTTTCTGGAATAGGCAATGGCTGATACAAACTAGTATTTTGTCTCTTTCCTTTTGCATGTTGACAAATATTACATCGATCTACAAATTTATTCACATCTACCCTCATACCTAGCCAATAATACAAACTACTTAGCTGTGCAAATGTTTTGTCATGACCGAAATGTCTGGCTAGACCTCCACTATGTTTTTCTTTCAACAAATTATCTCTCATTGAGCATCTTGGTATACACAATTGGCTTCCTTTAAATAACAATCCATCCTAGATCAAATATTATACCCATGATTTTTTATCCCTCAACGAAGGATTTTCATATGCTTCATAAGCCTCCTTAAAATCTGGATCTTCCTGATACATTTCCTTAAGGTGCTCAAACCCTAAGGTATTCACTTGGAATTCCTGTACAACCAAATTCCTCCTGCTCAAAGCATATGCAACTTTATTAGCACTTCCATAAATATTTTTAATGACAAAAGTACAATTCTGCATGAATTCTACCCACTTAGCATGCCTCTGATTCAACTTTTCTTTCCTAGTAATAAATTGTAAACCTTGATTATCACTATACAAGACAAACTCTTTTGGAATTAAATAATGTCTCCATTTCCTCAAAGCTTGAATCATTGCATAAAACTCCTTGTCATATGTAGAATATT
Source organism: Picea sitchensis (assembly GCA_010110895.2). Taxonomy (NCBI): domain Eukaryota; kingdom Viridiplantae; phylum Streptophyta; class Pinopsida; order Pinales; family Pinaceae; genus Picea; species Picea sitchensis. Next base: position 11,740 of record SNQJ01S0254835.1, on the reverse strand, counting down.
TCTCCTTAGCGTCATTCAACTTTTCACTAAAATAAGAAACTGGCCTATTATCTTGACTCAAAATTGCTCCAATGGCTATTCCACTTGCATCACACCTCACCTGAAATGTTTTTCCAAAATCAGGTAAAACCAAAATTGGTTGTTCTGTTATCTTCTTTTTCAACACTTTGAAACTTTTCTCACCCTCCTCTGTCCAATTAAAATACTTTTGTTTCTTCTTAATAGTATCCATCATGGGTTCACATATACAACTAAAATTTCTGATAAACTTTCTATAAAAACTTGCTAACCCGTGTAAACTTCTCACCTCAAATATGCTCCTTGGTGATGGCCATTCTTTGATTGCTCTCACCTTTTCTGGATCCATCTTCAATTCATTCGAAGAGATCACAAAAACCAAATATATGAGTTATGTCTTCATAAAAGAACTTTTCTTCAAGTTTATTAACAATTTTTCTTGCTGCAATGTCCTCATCACTAATGTCAAGTGCTTTAAGTGTTCTTCCTCTGTTTTGCTGAAAGCTAATATATCATCAAAATATACAATGACAAATTTACCTATGAAGTCTTTTAGTACTTCATTCATCAACCTCATAAATGTGCTTGGAGCATTTTTCAATCCAAATGGCATGACTAGCCATTCAAACAAACCTTCATTTGTCTTTAATGCTGTCTTCCATTCATCTCCCTCTCTCATTCTTATCTGATGATATCCACTCTTCAAGTCTATTTTTGAAAAATAGCCTGCTCCACTCAAAAAATCCATCAAATCATCCATCCTGGGTAAAGCAAATCTATACTTGATGGTTATCTTGTTGATGGCTCTATAATCTGTACACATTCTCCATCCCCCATCCTTATTTGGACTCAATACAGTTGGCACTGCACATGGGATTATACTTTCCCTGATTAAACCTTTATCCAACAACTCCTAAACTTGATTCTTAACTTCTTCATTCTCTCAAGGTGTCAGCCTATACACTACTTTATTTGGTAAACTAGCTCCTTGTATCAAGTCAACATGGTGGATAATACTCCTAATAGGTGGCAATGAGTGAGGAAACTCATCCACTACTATGTCAGCAAAATTCTCTAACAATTCTTGGATTTCTTCATGTAAATCATTCATAGAAGTATTGGCAAGGATAACTATTGGCTTCCTTACTAAAATAAATTGCATTTCTTGTTCTTTATTAATCTCCTTCAAGAGTTCCTTCCCACTCATGAGAAGTATTCTTGTACTGGATTCTTCCTTTTATTTCTTCTCTTCTATTGGAAGTAACATGTGAGTTCTACCATTTTTATCTAGAGTGTAAGTATTTTTTCGCCCATCATGAATGGCATTCCTATCAAACTGCCATGGTCTTCCCAACAAAATATGACAAAAATCCATGGGAATTACATCACACAGAATATCATCTTTATAGCCTCTTATTTTAAATTCAACTTTGCATTGTTGACTTACCATTACTTGATGTCCTTTCTACAACCACGATACTTTATATGGACTTGGGTGTGTAGTTGTCTCCAACTCTAGCTTCTCCACCATTTTTGTAGATACTAAATTATCAGTGTTCCCATTATCTATAATCATTTTGCAAACTTTGTCCTTTTTTTTACAAGCAATCCTGAACAACCTCATTCACTAAACTGAGCCTTCTATTTCCTTCTCTGGCTTTAGAAGAACTTTCCTCATCATACATTTTTGTCCTCCTTCTACTGCTTCTGCTTCCACATTCTTCTGGGCTTCATAAATGTGTGATTATCCTCCTCCTTCTTTCTTCCTCTCGGGGCATTCCCAGGACATGTGTCATGTCTTTCCACAGGCATAAAATTTAACTCCACCTCCTCTACCTCTTCCTCTTCCTCGAGGAAAAGAGTTTCTCCCACCAAACGGTCTTCTTTGGGAACTTACTCCTCTTTCAAAGTGACCATATGATTTCTCACTCTCTTCCTTGGGTTTTGGTGGCTTATCATGGATAATTCCCTTACCTCTATTTGAGCCTCTGCTTTTGTTTCCTTGACTCTAGTTTCTGGCCAACTTTTCTTCTTCCTTTAGTACAATCTGATAAGCATATTCCACTTTCATCATAGTCATCATGCTGATCTCATCCTAGATTTCATATCTCAAGCCATTTATATACCTGGAAACTTTTTCATCATCCTTCTCTCTTTTTCCAGTCCTAATATTCAGCCTATAGAATTCTTATGTATACTCTTTCACTGTCATACCCCTCTGTCTCAGGTTCTGCAACTTTATGAAAATATTTATCTAGGAATCCTTAGGTATGAATTTATCCTTCAGTTTGGCTACCATTCTATCCCAATTATTTATCTTTTGTTTACCTTTGCTCCTCCTCTTTGCCTGCAGTTCATCCCACCACAGTGTTGCATGTCCCTTTAATCTAGTGACAGCATGTCTCACCTTCCTTCCTTCATCGACATCTTCATAGTAAAAATACTTGTCCATGGACCTTATCCAGTCCAATAGCTCTTTGACATCCAAATTACCTTCATACATTGGGACGTCCATATTTTCTCTAGCTCCCAACTTCACAATAGATTTCAATAAGCGTTCTTCAACCACATCTTTTCTTGTAGCTTCTTCAACCTCTACTTCTTCACTTTATGCATCACTGACGTATTCAAAATCAAGTGTTCTTCTTTTCATTTCTTCCATCGCTTCCAACCTTGTGCGAAGCTCTCTCATTTCTCTTCCTACAACACAGTTTGCTAGAGGTGGTTCTACGCGTACCCTCGGCGACATCGCTTCAACTATTCCTATACACTGAGTACAACTTCAATCTTGTTTAGGGTTCGATACCACTTGGTGCAAACCCCCCTTTCTCCTTGAGGTTGCGCGACCTCCCGATCAAGGATCTTCAATTCTTGGAGCTGAATTAGCTCGAAACCTTAATGGTATCTCTTGTAAATAAACCCAGGCTTTTTCTGTCTCTTGATGCAAGTTCTGTAACACTCGCGATCTCTTCTTCTCACTACTAAATGATCATGACTCAGGTGCTATATCCTCCTCCTTTAAATCCTTCCCACATCTGAACTTGGGCTATGTCCACACATGACTTCGAGTGCGGTCGAAATTGGTTTGGGATCAATCCACTTTTCTCCCCGCAATTCACTACCAATTGCCACACGTCCTTTTTGCAATACCGTGGTTTCAATTGCGGCATGCTATCAAATTTTTAGCATCCGAGTACTTTCCATCCCTGTAATCCTTCATGATTGTCGATCTCAAGATCTTGATGGTGCTTCTGAACCTGAAGGTTCATATCTGTCCTTTCCCAATTCTACGAATCAGAACTAACCCTTTTAAATCAATGATTGTGATTTATTCCATGATTCAGGCTTCAGGAGTTTCAAATCTCAACTCTTTCTTTATCCACAATGGATATCTCCCAAAATAAAATATCTGTTGACATTTTTCCTCCTCAAATCGATGGTTATAATTTTCTTCGGACCTTCGGGGTTCAGAGATTTCAATTCTCAACTTCCCAGAGTATTATTATCCAAAGTTCGTGATCTGTCGCCACGCGTACCTCTAGATATGATGGTCCATATTTTCTTCGATTCTTGGGGTTTCAGCTGTCTCAATTCTCAATCAAAACCCAATTGAAATTTACCCAGAGCTTACGATCTGTGGACATGTATCCCTCCTTAAATCAACGGTCCTTGTTTCCTTCAGCTCCTCTTGGATAGATCTTAACCCTTTATCTTGTCCAACTTCTGCAAATTTTTCTTTTGAAGGATTTCTTCGACACTTAGTCGATTTTTGGTCCTGTGCACTCTTTACAACTATCCTCTACACTTTCTTATGAGAAAAAACCGAGTTATTTCTCCAAGTCAAAGACTTTGCATACGCACTCCTTACTCTTAATATGCATACTCTACATAAAAAAGTTCCACACTATCTCTTATGAGCTTTGAGTTGAAAAATACTCTCTCACACGCACTCCTTGCATAACTTACATAAGAGAAAACACTTGAAACTTATTCAATTCTTCATAAATTCATTCCTTCACCATGAACATCATACATCCAAAAAACACATAACAACAGTAAAACTGTAAAATAGTATCAAGACTGTACAATTGGATAAAATTTCTCTATTCTATTCATTTCATAAATAAATACATGATTACAACTTTTGTCTCTTACAAAACTACAATGAAAACTTGTCTAAGGACCCAAAGCTTCCTCGCTCTTCTTCCTCCTATCTAAATTCTATCACACTCTACTCAAGTGGTTACCTACTCAGCTTAATTAATGCAAACTAATGACTAATATGGGATAATATTCTACACCTATAATATATTACAGTCGTGTAAGGATTTACAATGATCTGTCAGTTCAAAACGGTGGCCCGACTTTACATACATCTAATTAATTAATGAGAGATTCAAAAAATACCCACACCACTACCAAGTTGGTTAAGAATCGGTTTGGCTCTTTCAATGCGTTGATGTGTCGACTTTGCTTCCACATCCGATTTGTTTTTATTTGATAGTGATGCTCCTGCATCAGGTTGGCAGAAGCGTAGAGGATATTTCTTTTGAGMATTTTGTAATCTTTCTAAATTATAATGGAATATCATTCAGAAGTCCAGAGTTACTCTTACCAAAGATTCTTGTGATGGTGTTTTTGAAGTGCRCCCCTTTATATGTGTATGTAACTCTTATCTTATTTTTCGTTTAAATGTGTGTTCTTCAATGTCTGATTGGAAAGTACATGATCAAAATTCATCCATGTTTGATGCTCTGATTCATAGAAATTAAACATTCCATAAATTTCTTCTAAAGTTGCATTAGGAATTTGTCCTCAGTTATATGCTCTCAGTGTAATGGGTTGTTGAATTCCATTTTCTACCACCATGTTGCTACAATCTTATTGACTGATAAAACATCATCTACCTTGCCTTTGTTTCCTTGATAGCTCTACTACCAGTCACTGATAATTCCCTTTGCAGTAAATTTGACTCCATGCCCAATGGATTCTTTTTCACCTCTGCCATCAACCACATCTTAAAACCTTATTTCTATTTCAGATCTGGCCACTGAGCCTAATACACAATGAGAGAGCCCCCTCTATTTTGGAAAGGCTAGATTCCAAGCCTAAAGTTGGTTTGAAGGTTACCTCTATGATTTTCTTCCTCAACCCAAGAAATTTATAGAGTGATAACATAAGTAACTCTTGGTCTTATGGAATAACTTCTTCATGGGCACCAAATGGCACAAAGGTTCTGAATAGGGAACCCATGTTTGGTAAGCCTCTACCACTTAATCATGAAACTTCTAGTAGCAGTAAGAAGGTTCTGTGTCGCAAATAAATGTTTTCATACCTAAAGCATATGGATCATAATCATAGGACAATGAAAGAGTGAAAAATGGAGTGACAACCTATCCTATATGTTGGTGAAAGAAAATATCTACCGAAGGAACGAATGAGTGGTATGACACTATAAATTACAAAGAATCCTAGACAAAAGTACCAAAACCAATTCTTTCCACTGTACTATTAGTTCACAAGGTAAAAAATTAACACAAAGTATATATAGTGGGTAAACAATTTCTACTAATAGTAAAAATAGACCATTTTACAATACCATTTGAGTTTTTCCACCCACATAGTGCATTTTAGGCCATTTCCCCCTCGATATTCAAGTGTCGATTGTGGGATCTATGATCAATAGAATTAGAAACTGTATGGACCAAGTAAGTGCCCATCCCTTCTACTTCAATTTCGTTGGTTTGAATTTAAATTTTAGGCCCCATTTTTTGAGTATTAGAGGGTGAAAAATGTGAATTAGGGTGTAGTGTTTGTGACCCACTATTTATGACAGGTGTACTTGACTGTTGGATAAAATGAAGAGTCAAATGACAGATTGCAAATAAGAGAGAAAAAGAAATTTTGGATTTGCATCCATTCTGTGTAGATTTTTCTTTGGGCGAGTTCTAAGCTTGAGATCTATAGTAGATATTATTCCACATGGACCATGCGATCCAACCATGTCATGATGGACCGATGTGATGAGGCATATAGGAGAGGGTAGGGTGTCAACCCCCTACAATGATGAGTTATTTTTATGGTGGCGTCGACAGTCATATCCATTGATGACTACTCTTATGCCAAGATCGACTACAGAGGGGATCTAGATATGCCTTTGCCACCAGGTTCTTCCTATGGTGATATTGGTAAGAAATGTTTTTATATATTTCATTTTTTGTGTTTTTTCAAAAAGAATAAAAAACACAAATATTTTTGTATGGTATCAAGTATTAACAATTGCATTGTCACACAAATGTAGGTCCTCAATGGCCAGAGGGATTCCCATGACATAGATCGAGGATTTAGGGAGATGAGCACCTGGGAGGAGATGCATAGAGAGTGTTGTAGAATGTGTAGGGGAACCTATCTTGATTGATGCACATGATTCCTATGGTTCAGGTGGAGGATCTTCCAGAGGTTATGCAATGACAGGTGGTGGGTGTACCCCGTGCATTGGTGTGACTCTTTCGGTGTCTCACAAACTCCATAGTGTGCTATAATGAAATGCACCCAGCGCCATAGGCATATATTCCATGGTCATATATATACCGGCCATATATGTATTTTGAGGGTGTGAGCACCATTTTGTACTATGACACCATATTTTTTGAAAAGATAAAATATATATAAAAAAAAATGGTCTTCAACTTTACTTATATATGTTACAATGTGTACATGCATGAATGTGTTTTATTTGCTTAGTTATGTGAAAAATGCCAATATAAAATATAATTAGCATATGCATCAGTACATGATTAGAAATTCTAGGTATGTGATTATAAGTAAGAAAATCAAAGTATCGTTCCAAAATTTGTACTCGTAGGAATCGTTGGAGTAGAGTAGGGTCTCGCACATGGTAACTTCCATTTAACTGACATATGATTAACTGGGAGTCCAAGAAAACATCTAAATACTGAAAACCATGTGAAATGGCGTCACATAATAGTTCTATAATGATGCTAAACTCAACCACATTATTCGTTGATGGCTCCAGAAGAACACCACCTGAAGACACCATTTGGCCTTCGGGTGAGTAAATGACCCAAGCAGTGGAAGCCATGTTCTGTGTATGATGAATAACACTGTTTGTGAATCCTAAGTAAACTGAAGACTCCATTGACATCTGCCAGCCAAGAGGAAAACTTGATAAGAAAGCCTATGAAACAAAGGAATATATATATATATATATATACACTAAGATACACTAGTATAAAGAAGGTCATTCCCAATATTGAGGGATTATGTGTAATACCTTTTAAGGTAGAGCCCATTTCTGGGCTCATCCAACATATTCCCTTCATAATATTCCAAATCATAGGCTCCTTTCTATAAAACACATCGCATGATATAAGGACCATGCCACATGGGGTTGAACTTGCCTAATCCCAACGGTTCATTGGCTTGGTCATACAAGAGAACCAAGTCACCCTCAACATACTATGGAGGATAGACAGACCTATTATACTGAACCTTAACACATCATTTATTCACTTCAATAGTCATAGAGGCATCCCAACACTGCTCATCGAGATGCTCTAGGTGCACAAGGCACTCTTCAAGATCGAATGTGTCATGAAGGAGCTCAATTGCCAAATTGAGGGAAGGGATTTCACATTCAATTAGAAGAATCAAATCCATGCCATGTACTAACTAAAAAGGAGAGAAATTGGTGGAATTATTACCAAGGTTCGGTATTCCCAAAGTGTAGGGTAAAACATCAAATGCTAGTCAGGCTTACTCTAGCTGATGTTTTTTTTCAATATGGTCTTGAGAGATTTATTCACCGCCTCTATTTGTCCATTTTCCTGGGGATAATAAGGGGAAGAATGACCATGCTTAAACCCCAATTTTGATGCTATCTCTTTCATCATTTCATTATGAAAGTGGATGCCATGATCAATGACAATCTCTTTTGGGATTCTGAACCGGGTTATAATTTTGTTGAATACGAAGAATGTTGTAGTCTTACCATCAGATTTAACGATAAGCATGGCCTCTACACATTTAGTGAAGTAATCCATGAACACAATGATATGTTGATGCCCCCTAGTCGAAGCTCGGTTACAGTCCATAAAATATACCCCCCACTTGGTGAAGGGAATGACGATGATGACTGGGTGAAGAGGGGCTAGATGCGAGAGCATTTTCTGAGTGAACAATTGGCAAGGGTGAAACTTCTTGATCTCCTTAACACAATCTTTAAAAATTGACGACCAAAAATAACCGACTCACGATATTTTTCGAGTTGTTGCAAGCCCAGATAAATGAAAACCATAAGCCCCACTATCATAGTAATTGATAACCAACTCAACTTCCTCATGAGTCAAGAAACAACACAAAATATTATCTACTCCTTGATGATACAAAGTGTCACCGAAGATAAGGTAATTTTTAGCCTGATGACGTATACATTGTCGATCATATATCGACAGATGATGGGATAGCTTCAAGGTTTGAATATAAATTTTAATGTCTCCATACCAGGGGTTCGAAGATGATATAAGGAATATATGTTCATCCGCGAATGAATTGTCATGAAAAATATCCTCAACTAGTTGAGGGAATTTTGATATCAACTTGAAAAAAAATAACGATTTCTTTGACTTCATCGAAGCAAAATTGAGATCGAATTCTTGCAAAATAACAATCCACTTATTGTATTTCCCCCTTATGATATGACTGGTGAGGAAGTATTGAAATGGATTGATATCTGCAACTACGGTAGTTTTGCAAAGTAATATATAATGTTGTAATATTTGAAATGCATGTACGACGACCAAGGCTAGTTTTTCTACGTGAGAGTATTTAAGTTCAATACCGAATAAGTTTCCACTGAGATAGTAGACAATGTTCTCATGGAGATCATCCTCCTCATGAACTAAAACCATACCAATCGTCCCTTCGGACACGACAACAAAAATAAAATAGTCTCTATTGTAGTCTGGAGGATTTATTATAGGTGTCGATACCAAAGATTTCTTAAGAGCATCGAATAATTACTGGAATTGCTCATCCCATATGAACGAAGTATCCTTCTTCAAAATACGCATAAAACCCTTAGTTAAATTGCCATAGTTCACTATGAACCGACGCAATAAGTTAGCCTTCCCCTATAAACCTTGAAGTTGTCAAATGTTGTGTGGGGGAGGCAATCAAAGTACTTCCCCAACCTTCATAGGATCTACCATGATCCCATGCTCAGATACTAAGAAGCCTAAAGATGGCCATACCTAACTCAGAAGATGCACTATGAGGGTTCAAACAGAAGAAATAATAACGACATCTCTCAAATACTAATCGAAGGTGAGTGGAGTGATCTACTCTCTTGAAAAAGTGAGCAGCGATATCATCGAGGTAAGATTTGACAATATGCTTGAGATCGTGAAAAGAAAATTTCATGGCACATTGGAAGATTGCTCGAACATTTTTAAGGCCGAAATCATTTTTTGATATGAAAAAGTACTCCAAGGAAAAATAAACACCATATTATTTTGGTCCTCGAGTTTGATTTGAATTTGATTATACCCTAAAAATACTTCCATCAAATAAAATACTTCGCTTCCTACACAGTCATCAATAATCTGATCGATGAAAGGAATCAGAAAGTTATCTTTAGGACAAGCCTTGTTCAGGTCTCGAAAATCCATACACATGAGGATGGTTCCTTGTTTTTTATTCACAAGAATGGGGTTGGAAACCCATTCAGTCAAGGGAACTAGGTAGATGAAACCAACATTAAGTATCTTCTCTACCTCTTCCTTAATAGAAGGGGCTTTCCTAGGATTAACAACTCTAAGATGTTTTCGAATAGGTCTAGCATCCAGATAAGTCTTGATCTCATGTTTGACAATGTTGGGGTCGATCCCTGCCATATCTTCATATGACCAAGTGAATACTTCAATAAATTATTTGAAGAGATCGGTGTAGATATAAATTTCTCTAGGTGAACAATCTGCACCGATATATACGTTCTCAACTTTTCCAAAAATTTGAGAGATGTCGATTGTGACGGTAGGAGAAATATTCACCATGTTTCCTTCAACATAAATACCATTCATATCTAGCGGAACCACATCATGACCGACCATATCACTCAAAGTAGATATAAATTCATCCTGTTCGATCCTAACAAGCTATGGGAGGAAATAGGATTTATGATGCATATCATCCCAGGGCCTATCGAGACCATACATGACCTCTAATATGGCTTCATCCAAGGGTAAAGTATCATCAAGGGAATCATGTGAACAAGAATATTGGACGACCCATACGATATTGAGAACAAGATCCTCCTTGTCGGTCTACGAGGAAAAAGGATCTGGGTCAGCAGTAGTGTTAAGAAAATATTGATACGCAATTGATGTTGCTGACAGTGGAATTTCCATCCCAATTTGTGACTAACCTTCACACGACATAGTCAGGGAAGGTAGGGTCCAAGGGTCATTGAAATACAATGTATGGAAAGGAAGATAAATCATTGATGACGAAGACTCACTAGAAATGGCATGAATGTGGTGAATTGGTGCCACGAAATCAAAGCTACCCATGAGAGAGGATTACATTCCAACACCAACATCCTCAGTTGTCTATTGAGAATTGTCGATCACAAGGATCGAAGGTCCAACTGATGCACTAGGACTAGTGTGTGAAAAGGAAAATTGATCAATAATAATTATTTTGCTTTGTGAGGAAAACATAAAGTGCAGAAAATGGGTGACATGACTGCTATCGTGGCATAAGTCCAATTACACCCTAGTAGTAAATTATAGTTGCAAGGCGCATCAACTACTTTGACATCGATCCCCACTATCTTTCCACCTAAATAGACTAGAAAACAAGGAAGAATTCCATGGGGTCGGAATGGATGTCCATAAAAAGTGGTCAACATATTCATAGATAGGGATAGAGTCGAAGAGCCAATGGATTTCCAACAAGTTAGGGACATCACGCATGTTGCAACACCTTCATCAATTACAATGCGTTTGATGGTAATTTTCATGTACTCTGTTAAGAACCAAATATCAATATAGCATAGAAAAACATCAGAATAAGTACTCAACGCCTTGAAAAAGAGAGAATTTCAGATAATAAGCCTCTTCGAGGGGGAAACCTCCTTTTACCCCACATAAATGTTCATGTACAAGATGATTCCAAATGAAAATGTATCCTTGGTATATATAGGAGACTAGGAGGTATAATTACAACTAATGGAATAAAGCTGACATAAATAAAATAACATTACTAATGTAATATGCCCCAATTAAGGGGTAATGAGCCAATATTAGGGCTTAACATGCCCCTCCCATTGAGACAAGTGTTGTCCACAATGCTTGAGTAACTCTGGATGTTTTTGTATAAAATACTCATCTTCCCAAGTGGAATCTTCAGTCGGTAGTTTCCTCCATTTAATGAGATACTTTGAAATGGATCTATTCCTCAGCTGGTGAATTATTATGTCAGTGATGAATTCAGGCTCCAATATGATTTTTCCTTCCTTGTCAAGTTCTGGCAATATAGTTTGAACTGAGATCTTGTCACCTGTAACCTTCTTTAAGCATGAAACATGGAAAACTGGGTGTACTCGTGAAGATGCAGGAAAATCCTATTTGTATGCCATAGTACCAATCTTTTGCAACACCTTATAAGGGCCATAGTACTTTGGTGATAATTTATTATCCTT
>SNQJ01S0254834.1:9063-20688 GCA_010110895.2 Picea sitchensis | reverse complement strand
GGGGAGAACGTATTTAAACTCTGAAATAATAACTACAGAATGAAATTACCATCACCGTAATAAACCTCTAAAGACTCTACTCGGTTGTTTAAATACGATGGTCTTTTGAAAATTACCAGGGAGATGGACATGGTCGACTGGTTCACTGAGTAATGGCCTCTAGAACGATAGTTTTCCCCACTCCGATGGATTAACAACACAGAGTTGATTTTTAGAGAGCCCACAATGATGAGGAAGGACCTATCTAATCCTAAGAGGAGGATGTGCTACCAGAGAAAATGCCAAAGGAACGAGGTTGGTCAGGCCATGTGCTAGGGCAGACTTGGTACAATGAGATTTGAGGAAGGTCAGGTGGAAGGGCCATCGTAAACTGTGCATACAAGAACTTCCATTAAACACAAGGACGAAGTCTTAACTACCTTCGGAAAATACATCTCCCACTCTTAATCACCAGAAATGTCATGATAATGACAGTCTTTTCGAGAAGCGATTAGTCGAGTCTAGTTAGGTGCTAACTTCCTCATTTCAGTTAGACTATGGTCGATGATTTTGTTTTTCTAAGATAATGCTTAGTTAAGACTTGTAGTGAAACAGATTTTTGCGTGCAAAAATTTCTTTACCTAAAACCTTGATAAGCATAGTGACTAGAAGGACGGTAACCATGAAGAAATTCACAAGGGAAGCTTGTGTAATGACTCAGCCCCTTTCAAAGGAGGATGTCGTCTCGTACATTTCCAGGTATAATCTACCTAGGTTATTTTTCCCGACATAAGAAATCATATGTTAAAAGATATTTAGGACAACAAGTCCTGTGTGTGTGTGTGTGTGTGTGTGTGTGTGTGTAGTTTTGATTATGTGTTGAAGAAAGGTGATGGGACTTTTAGAGGATCACTCTTACTAAGTTTTAAATTAGTCTGGTACAGGATTGTCGAAATATGACAGATGGATTATAGATCTATAAACATATGAATATTACCACTCCTTCATTATGAATCTTTTAAACTAAAATAGAGGATAGTACCCTAAGGGAAAAAAAAATATGGCAAAATTGAGGTACATTACACTTGTAATGTCCAAACCTCATCTTAAAGGCAATCTTAGGGACGTCATCCTCCTTGATCCGTAACTGTTGATACCATGATCGTAAAACAATCTTTGAGAACACCGTCACCCCCTTCATCTGATCGAACAGATCATCAATCCTCAAAAATGGATAATGATGCTTGATTGTTGCCTTGTTCAATTGACGGTAGTCATTGCAGAGCCTCAACGACCCATCCTTCTTTCGTATGAAAATAATAAGCACACCCCATGGTAACACACGCAGACATATAAGTCCCAAGTCCATCAAATCCTTCAGTTGCATTCTCAACTCTTGTAACTTAGAGGTCGACATCCGATAAGGTGTTCTTTCTATCGGTTCATTCCCCGGTTTCAGGTCTATGGTAAACTCCAAATCCCTCTTCAGCGGCATTTCAGGTAACTCCTCTGAAAAGACGTCTGCAAACTCTCTCAACACCGGAAGGTGTTCTATACCTTCTGCTACTCCCTTTTCGCTTAACGCAAGGATCGCATAAATCTTACACCCCTTGCGCATGCTCTTTTGTAGCTGCAAGGAAGAGATGAAGCTCAGGGAAAATCCCTAGTTTCAACCTACAATCACGCGCCTCTGTCCCTCATCATCAACTAAGCTCAATCGTTTCATCTTACATTTGATTATCGCCTCATGCGATTTCAACCAGTCCATATCGATCACAACGTCATAATATCCTTATATTGTGATGCATAGATTGGACCTGGTGACAAACTCTTTCAGGTTAAGGATACATTATGTAACTTTCCCTCCAACCTTTTATTTGGCTCATGAAGCCATATCTACAAAGTTAAACTCATCATGTTCGACTGCATTTACCTTAATCCTTTTTAGTGTTGCACCATAAACTAAACTCTTAGTAGCACTGGGATCTATCAAAATGATAAGGGTCTAGCCTAAGATGGTATCTGACGTCTCAAGCACAGTCGACTGGTGCTCTGCTTGGTGGTTATTCACCGCTGCATGAATCTGATGAGCCTTACCCATATCTCCCATGGTAGTGGGTCCGACTGATCCAAATGCTCTAGTTCTCTCCACAGGGAAATCGCGTTGGTAGTGTGGCTCCCCACACGTCCAACACCCCTTCTTCGATCTAGTACTCCTGGTACCCGAAGTAGAAGATGATGGCCCACTGGCTTAAAATCCTATTATGTTCTGTTGAACATGCCTAAACTATTGTTGTTGCAGTCGATGTTATTGTTGATGTTGTGGTCTCAGATAAGGTGTCTGCTATTGAGGCATTGGTGACCGAGGTGTAGTGAAAGTGGATCCCCTTTGGAAGCCACGATATCCCATTGTATGTCTGACTGCTGTATGATGTTGTTGTGCACCAGATGACACCTGCCCTGCTGGTCTCTCTGGAGTCCTGCTCTGACCCCCTCTAATAAGCTCCTCCTCGGTTATGAGGGCCTTCTAGACAACATCTTGCAAGGTTTGAGGCATTAAAATCCTAACCTGTGCACGTATGTTTCCATTAATGCCGAACACGAACCTGTATACCTTAAGTTTCTCAGTATTAATATGTGGAGCATACCGAAGCAACTCCATAAAATGGGCCTCGTACTCTGGCACCATACGGTCACCCTTTCGCAAGGCGTTGAACTCATTGAGTTGACGCTCAATGAATTCCTCTTATAGTTACCTCTAATTTAACAAGTATGGTTCAATCAATATTAAAACTAATTTACAAGTCTGGTCTAATTTAAATTAAAGGTTTTCTATTCAGAATAAAGGCTATCCAAACAAATTAAAGTTTGTTCTAAATAAAGGTGGTTAAAGGAAGAAGTTGTTTATTAAAAAGGATAATTAATTTTGTTGTGTAAAAAAAACATCATCCCTTTACACCTGTCATCTAATGAGTTTCTATTAAATGTGCATGCAGTCAACTATAAATTGGTACACGCACTTGCCATGATATGTAAATTTCTGAGAATTTAATGCTAACATTAAATGAAACGTAGGTAATAATTAATGAGAGAGAAATCAACGCAGGTATTAAGCAATGATTTGCAGTCCTGACAAACGACAATTCGCAATCTTAACAAAAGGCCAATCGCTAGGCAATTATGGGTGACGATTTGCAATCTCAAGGTAAATTCGTTGTGTATTAAAGGTAACTTAACCAGACTAACTAGCTTTCTAGAATGATGTTGTTAATATAGTTGTTGACAAAAGAAAATAAATAAAAACGCTTGATAAATCGTTGTGTCCATAACATTCAAAATTCGTAGAGTTTATTATATTCAAATAATTTCATTGTGTTTATTGTAACATTCAAATAATTTGTTGAGTTTATAACATTCAAAATAAATTTGTTGAGTTTATTCGCTAAGTTTATAACATTCAAAATAAATTCTCTGAGTTTATAACATTCAAATGAATTCACTGAGTTTATAACATTCAAATAAATTAATTCACTGAGTTTATTTCTTTATAAAAATGCCATCTAAAGACCAAAAGTATAATTCGTTTTAATCAATTATACACTGGTTGTCCAAAATGAAAAGCATGTAGCTTGTTGAGCACTTGGAAATCTAAACAAAATATGACCGGAAATATAAATCCTTCTCATCACATTATTCATTCTAAATCCATCTAGGTTCATTCATTTAATAATTAGCAAACCGACGTGCCCTTCAGGACACACTAGGTGCTCCAAGGGTGCTACTCACCCCATTTTGTTTCCCTTGTGCGACGTGCCTTTCAGGACGCACTACGTGCTCTAAGGGTGCCACTAGCCTCTTTCTGTTTTTCTTGCGCAATGTGCCCTTCAGGATGCACTACGTGCTCCAAGGGTGCCACTCGCCTCTTAACTAACTTGGTAGACATCAAAACCCCTGGAGTCAATACTCCTCCAGGTGATCTTGTGGGAGACTAAGGGCCTCTAAGGAATAAGTCTCATGCCTTATTACACACCCCTTAGAATCATCGTGACCGACTTTCACAGTCGTCCCTCATGGAATCGTGGGTCTTCTCGAACTAGGTAGTCGTTAACCTATAGTTTGAGCCACGGTGGGAGTTCTAGTAGGCCCTAGCAGGGTTGTTGTCCACACCCTTCCCTCAACGTCTTTGGTAGTCGTTAGTGACCCCTCTACTCCACATGTGAGTCTGGTCGGCAAGTTATCGTCCGCCTGCATCATCAACGAATCATGTCAGTTATAGTATCAATAATCATATCATCTAATCAGATGCACAAATGTCATATATACAACAATAAAACCCCCAATAGTCCACTTCCTGACTCAATCCGGAGTCCAAAGGGTTTCATCGATGCCTCTGCATCCTCAAGGTCCAAAATCCTACACACTCAGGAAAACTGAGTCAATAGAACCTGTCCATGTCAATACAACAAAACAAGAGGCCATCAAGCCATGACGCCTCATAATCATAATCAAAATCCCAATAGTATAGTAATCTGGATCACTTGCAAACAAGTGTCCTCAAAGAATAAGTTCTCTTAGGGCGCGCAAGAGAGGGATGTTACATAACATATATCAACAACCTAATTAACACTTTTAAATGGAAAACTAATTAAAAATCATATACTCTAATTTGAAGGTTGTTGTAAGATTTGAAAGTATTAAACCAATCATAATGGTATACCCTGAACAACTTGTAATCAATCATTCATAATATTTTCTATCACAAATAAATTTCTTATAGAGTCATTGTCTTTGGTGATATAGGCTCCATTATTGAATGTTTTAGTTATATTTTAAATAATTTTTTTAGTTATCATTTTTTTTAAATAATTTTTTTTATTGTTGTCATTTATTTAAAATTGATGTTTTTCAATTTTATGTTATAATTCTAAATAAGAAAATTCTAACAAACCATTGCTTTATAAGATAAAAAAAGTTTTATAAAATCATTAAAATGGATAATATTATTAAATATTATTATTAATAATTATTAGACTTTTGTAGTGTTCTAAATTTGGAAGAATATCAATGGCTTAAAAAAGCATGTAATATCATTTTTGTCCCTATAACTACAACTGCAAATGCATTTGCACAAAGTAAACAGAGAATTGATAAAATTAGACAGTCTTACATTATTATTGTTAATGTACTTATTATTTGCAAATCTTGATGACACATTAATTTGTCTAAGTTATGAATCCAAATTACACACATTTATTGCATGCGCATTAATCAAATGTTCTCACATTGACTATTTAGGATGTTACTCTATTGACTTTAGTAGTGTTATAAATGCATGCGCATTAATCAAATGTTCTCACATTGATTATTTAGGATGCTACTCTATTGACTTTTGTAGTGTTATAAACTTTATTGACTTTTTTCTATATTAAAAATTTCAAATGTTTAAAAATACTTGTATAAAAATATTTTGTAATTATATATTATATAACTAAAAATATAATTGGTATGGTTATAAATGATCATAAGAGTTATATTTATTTTAGTGCTTTGAGATTATGGTTTAAGGATTGTGTGGAATTTATTATTATTATATATATATATGGATTTTAACTAAATTTTCCTATGGATGGGAGACTTGCTTTGTTAATTCTCCCACCCATGACAAATACAATCAATCAAAAATATACAAAAATTATATATGGATGTATAATGGTCATAGATTGTACCACGGTGCAATGTATACACTCTATGATCTATTTATGATGTACTTATAACAATAATAAATCATCATCAATTTTCAAGTATAATTCATCATATACAAAGTTCAAGTTGATTACCTATCAAGTTAAAGATAATTTTCTATCAGTGTCCCTAGAACAAGTATGATTATAATTTTTCTTCTATGTAATACATCACATTAATTCAAAGTTCATATCCTTGTAACAATGGAAATATTTTTTTATATTTAAGAAAAAACATGGCCAAAACTTCCTTTATGTAATGTGTCGAACATAAACCAACCTTTTCATGTGACAAACATAACCCGACGTTGAAATATGACAAACAAAAATGGGCGTTGCAACATGAGGAACATACTAATGTTGTAATATGACGAACATAGTAGCATCACAATCTGATAAACATAGTAGCATCGCAATAGGACAAACATTTCCATGTCATCGCAATGTGACAAGCATAGCCCCTCCATTCCAATCTAATTAAGATTGTCATATTGTCACAATGTGATGAACATAGTTGTGACACATTCTAACAAGCATGACCCGATGTTGCAATTTAACGAACAAAGCTAGAAGTTGCAACATGACAAACATAGTATTGTTGAAATCTTACGAAAACAGTAGTGTCACAATATGACAAACATAGTAATGTCACAATGTGATGAACATAGCCCACATTTTACAATGTGGCGAATATATCCCCCCTGTCACAATGTGACGAACATAGTCATAATGTGGCAATGTGACGAAGATAGTAGCATCAAATTCTGACAAACATTGTAACGTCGCAATGTGTCAAACATATCCATGCCATCACAATGAGAAGAACATTGCCATATTGTCACAATGTCACGAACATATTAGTGTCACATTCTAACAAACATAACCCGATGTTGTAATCTAACTAACAAAACCAGTCGTTGCAACATGACAAACATAGTAGTGTTCTAATCTGATGAACATTGTAGCATCACAATATGACAAACATAGCAATGTCACAATGTGATCGACATAGCCCTCTCGTTGAAATGTGACGCACATAGCAACCCCCCTCCCCCCCTCTCTCGGCTGCTATGTGATGAACATTAACGTATTGTGGTAATGTGATGAACATAGTAGCGCCACATTTTGAAAAATATAGTAAAGTTGCAATGAGACGAACATGTCATTTTCATCGTAATGTGACAAATATAGCCTCACCATTGCAATGTGATTAACATAGCCATATTGTCAAAATGTGATGAACATAGCCTCATTGTTGCAATGTGAAGAACATAACCTTGTCATTGTAATGTGACACAAATATCATGATGTCATAATGTGAGAAAGATTTCCAAATGTTGTAATGTGATGAGTTCATAACCCATTGTCACAATGTGATGTACACAACCAAATGTCTCAATGTGATAAACATAGCCCAATATTTCATTGAGATGATCATTTCCCAATGTCACTATTTGACAAACATATCCCACTATTAGAATGTGACAAACCTATTCCATCGCCATAATGTCACAAACAAAAACCCTACGTTGCAATGTGAAAAATATATCCCTATCATCACGACGTGATGAACATAGCCTCGTCATCGCAATGTGATGAACATTGGCATATTTTCACAATGTGATGAACATAGTAGCATCGCATTCTAATACACAACCTAATGTTGTAATCTAGTGAAAAAACCTAGACGTTGCAACATGACAAACATAGTAATGTTGCAATCTTACGAATATAGTAGTGTCACAATCTGAAAAACATAGTAACGTCACAATGTAATGAACATAACCCTCTTGCCACAATGTAACGAACATATCCCCCCCATTACAATGTGACAAACATAGTCGTATTGTGGAAATGTGATGAAAATAGTAGCGTCACATTTTGACAAACATATTAACGTCGCAATGTGACAAACATAGCTCTATCGTCGTAATGTGAAGAACATTGTCAAATTGTCACAATGTGATGAACATATTAGTGTCACATTCTAACAAACATAACTCGATGTTGGAATCTAATGAACAAGACCAGAAGTTGCAACATGGCAAACATAGTAGTGTTGTAATATGATGAACATAGTAGTGTCACAATCTAACAAACATAGTAAGGTCACACTGCGATGAACATAGCCCTTTCGTCATAATGTGACAAACATAGTCATATTGTGGCAATGTGATAATCATAGCCTTGTCGTCACAATATGACAAATATAGCCCTGTCGTCGCAATGTGACAAACATATCTATATTATCACAATGTGATCAACATAGCCTTGTCGTTCCAATGTGACGCAAATAACCCAATGTCATAATGTGAGAAACATTTCAAAATGTTGTAATGTGGTGAACATAACTCATTGTGACAATGTGATGTACACAACCCAATCTCGCAATATGGAAAACATAGCCCAAAATTTCAATGAGATGCCCATTTCTCGATGTTGCAATTTGATGAGCATAACCCACTGTTAGAATGTGACAAACCTATTCCATCACCATAATGTGAGAAACAATAACCCTACGCTGCAATGTGATGACCATAACCTTACGATGTCGTGTGAAAAACAATGCCTCATGTCCCAATTTGATGAGAAAAACCTTATCAACATTGCAATGTGATATTGCCATAGAAAACCATGGTTAAATATAATCAACATAGTCAAACATAATTAGCTCCACATGCTTTACGAAGGTCAGCCATGGGCATGGTCACCCATAGTCAACCTTGGTCAACCATTGTCAACCATGTACATGGTCAAGCATAGTCAACCATGGTCAACCATACTAAACTTTGTTCCATGTCAAGCTCAAACTTGGGCAAGGTCAACTATATTAAACCATACTCTTAATCATGGAAAAACATAGTCAACCATAGTTAAGGTAATGGTCAACCTTAGTCATAGTTAATGTCAAACATGGTGAATGTCATCCATAGTCATGGTCAACCATGGTCATAGCGAGTCATGGTCATCTATGAACAAGAAGTATCAAACATGGTGAATCATTGTCAACCATGGTCATGGTCAACCAAGGACAGTGATAGTGAAGGTCTACAAAAGTTAATGATGGTCATAGTCAACCATATTTAACCATGATCATGGTAATCCAAGGTCAACCATAATTAACCATGGTCATGGGAAACCATAATTATCCATGGTCATACTGAAGCAAGGTCATAGTGTATTATTTATGTATAATGTATCTATTAAAGTATTAATACTTTAATAGTATATTATTTATGTATTACTTTATTAGTGTAACATTACTTTAGCAATATATTAATTAATAATTAATTAATTTCATTATTAATACTTTAATACTTTAATATATTACATTATACATTAATGCATTAATACTTCAATTTATACATTACACTAATGTAATAATGTATTATTAATGTATTACTTTATTAGTATATTAATAGTTTAGCAATGTATTAATGTATCAATTAACTAATAAAGTGTATCAATTAATTAATAATTTACATTAATATAAATTAATAATTTATTTTATGCATTACATTAATGTAATAATGAATTACTACTTTATTAATGCATTATTTTATTATTGTATTAATACTTTTATAATGTATTAATGTATTATGTATTAATGTATTAATCAATTAATACATTACATTATGTATTGATGTATAAATATCATTCATAGTCATGAGAAAACTCATGTTCTTAACTATTAAACCAGTTGAGGTTAATTAATATTAATAATTAACCCTGCCAACAATAAAGTGTCAATACTATATTAAGGTCAATTGTTATTAGAATTAGGGTTATAATTATTAAGAATTAGGTTAAATTTATTAGGATTGTTAAGATTACTATTATGGAAAGATTAGGGCTAGGATTATTCCTATTAAAATTTGGATTAATATTTTAATATTTTATTAATGTATGGATAATAATATATTATAAATATATTTTTACTTTATTGTTGTTTAGGTGTATGAATATTTTAATATAATAATGCAATATTTTAATGTACTTATCCTATAATTTCATATAATGTGGTATAAATGTATTTTTACTTTATTATGTAGGGCTAATATTTTAATATTTAATGTATTATTATATTTTTAGAAAAGTTTATACTTTATTATTAATTATTAATGTATGGATGCTTTATTAATATATCAATTGATAATAATTTAATATTTTATTAATTTTATTCACAACTTATAAATACATTCATTAATTAATTAATTTTTTAATGATTAATATTTAGTAATTTATTATTAATTATTAATGTATGGATGCTTTATTAATATATCAATTGATAATAATTTAATATTTTATTAATTTTATTCACAACTTATAAATATATTCATTAATTAATTAATTTTTTAATGATTAATATTTAGTAATCTATAAATATATAATGTATTAATATATAAATTAACTAATACAATATATTATTAAGATATTTATTAATTAACATGTTACATTAATACAACACATTATACATTAATGTATTGATACTTAATTTATACATTACATAAATTAATTCATTCATTCATTCATACTTTAATTTAATACATTATACATTAATGTATTGATACTTAATTTATACATTACATAAATTAATTAATTCATTCATTCATACTTTAATTTAATATATTTATGTATTAATACATCAATTAGTAGATATTTCATATTTATTAAGTAATACATTAATACTTGTGTACATATATGTAATATTATATTAAAGTATTTATATAATATTAATGTCATCCTTTATTATTAGATTAGTTATGTATTAATAGATTGTTAATGAAAAATGTTTTACTTTATTAATTAATTAATACAATATATTACTAAGATATTTGTTTATGAATCATATTTAGTCATCCATATGAAAGGAGCTTCAAGGTCAAGAAGGCTGGTTTCCTCAGTCCAGACCCTCTTCTTTTTTGCGGTGCTCTCAGTGCTCCTGTATGTTATTCTCTTTCTGGATAGCGGAGTGGTATTGGTGGCCACGGTCCTGGTTTATTCGTTGGAGTCTACTTTAGCTTCATTTTTGTCATGGCTTCATGCTTCCCCTATTGCGAGTTTCCAGTTATTTTTCTGTGCAGATCTTTGTTTCTGGAGCGGGCTATGCCTTCCGGAGGGTGGATCTACAAGTTGTTGGAGCCTCCCCGATGTGGCTGTGTTTCTTATGGTCGTTTCTGTTGGGGCCTCGGGTTTCTTTGGATGGTGTGTTTGAGCGTGTCTTGGGTTTACTGGAGCCTTTTTCGCTTCAGCAAGATATTTTGGAGCTCCTTTGTACCTAGTTCCTCATTCGGACGAAGCATCCTCTGCCTGTTCGCGGTTTTGGTGGAAGGTAGTTGCGTTTTACAGCTACTCTTTCTCGACATTTTGGTCATGCCTGCGACGGATATGGTGGGGTAGATCTATCCAGTTTCACCTCTCAGTCTTCGTCTTGATCCGATTTGGGGCTTCTTTGGTGGCTCTCTCTTGGGGGTTTGTTGGCCACATGCTAGGTCTTTGGACCTGGGATCTGATGATTTTTTGTATCGGTTTTTGGGTTTCCTACTTCTTTCTTGAGGTTGGGTCAGAGATTTTAGGTCCACTATTGGGCTTGCAGTGTTTCCACACTTTGAGGTCTATCTTTGGGCGTACAGCTTCCAAACTATTTTCCTATAGATGCAGGGTTTTCCCAGTCTATTTTGACATGTTTGTAACTTTGTTTAGCGGCTTAATAGCTAGATATCGACCCCAGTAGGCCTCTTTTATTTCTATTTTTTTTACCCATGTCTGGGGTAGTGCTTCTGACACCTATTTTGGTTATCTTTGTGGTTCCCTTACTAGTTACTATATACTTGGCTATTTCTTCATAGCCAAAATATACCTGAGAATGTAATCTTGTACCTCCTTAATGAAATTACGATTTTTT